>BHFT01019763.1:0-17338 GCA_004320025.1 Laticauda laticaudata
TTTCCAATGGATGGCAAGCTTTTTTTAACATTTTACATCCTCTTTGCATCCATAAGTGCAGTGGGACCGGGGCTTTAAAAACTGTGGCAAGACAGTTGGTAAAAATGGGGCAAATCTCACTTAATTAAATGTTTCACTTTTAGCTGCAGAAATGTTAGGCTCATTTGTGGTCATAAGTTGAGGACTACCTGTAGTTGAGACATATGTCTATTTTTTTAAAAAAAAGAAAAGTTATAAGGGAGGAAAGAACTATTACCTTATGTCAGGTATTGTCAACAAATCCACAGCAGCCTCCAAAATTCTTTTAGAAATTGCATCCTTGTTGAGGCAATCTGTAAAATGCAAGGAGATAAAACAATCATGGACAGTTGCCCGGAGAACTTCTGAAATTATTCTGTCTCCATTAATTGCATTCTTCTAAGTGGTTTGCTTCAACTGACATTATACAGCCAATTGGTCTGAGAGCTTCTCCAAAGCTATTAGATGCATTTTGATGGTGCTGCAGGTTATTTACTAACATTTTAACTGCTCAGGGTGAAGGCTTCATCAACACAAGAGGCCATAAGCAAAACATTGCTTGCTGCTTTTATTAATTTGCACTTTGGAACAAAGAGATAAGCTGAAACAATTGTAGTTCAGTACATGCATTTCCCCAACTGTTTCTAATGCAGTTCTTTAATCGATTTTTTTTAAAAAAAAACAAGTCCACAGCAAAATCTGTCTATTACAGAAAATGATTTTCATGGTATGGACAACCCCACCCCATCCAATCCAACATCACTCAAAACTAGGCACGCACGCTCCTAACTTCCTCTATTCCAACCACAGTTGGCCTTAAATGCAAGCTACTCAATGCAAGAAGCCTTGTAAATAAAATACCTGAATTTTTCCTCTTACCAAATACAGCTAAATTTGACATTATAGTTGTCTGTGAAACATGTCTCAATGCATCTCTCCCTGACTCCATTACCACAGGAAAAGACTATCATGTTTACCGATCAGATCGTGAAATCCATAGAGGAGGTGGTCTTTATCTTCTATAAGATAAAGTTCTTTATCTTCTATAAAAAGTCCCTACATCTAAAAAACATCCAAGTTACCCAGGAGCTCCCCAATTATAACTTTGGAATTGGAATCCCCAATTATAACTTCCAAAAAGGCAACTATGATCTTCTAAACAATGATCTCTCATCCCTTGATTGGCAATTTCTATTCACTGGATGAAAACTTGTAGAAGACCATTACAACATATTTTTACTTGAAGTCCAAAGAGTTATCAAACTATATGTACCAATAACAACTCCAAAAACCAGAAAAAACAGATTACCCATAACAAAAAGGAAGCTTCAATCCAAAAAGAAATCACTTTGGTGGAAAAACAAATCTGGTCACATTGCCAACTTTGAAAGCCGATACAAATTTTTATGCCACCAGATAAAGACTGAATGTACCAATTATCACATTAAACAAGAGGAAAACCTTCTGTACACCAATTCCACCCACACTTTCTACAATTTTGTAAACAACAAACTAAAAGACACAAGGTCCATCCCATCCCTGAAAGGACCTAATGGTAAAGACTGCAATACAACACTATTAAAAGCCAACCTCTTTAACACATTCTTTGGCTCAGTATTTGTAAACAGCAATGGATCATGCCCAGTAATTTCCAGTCAAACCACAGACAACTACAATGAATTTAATACATATAGAGTTTTCAGAAGACAAAGTTGAAAAACTACGCAATCTAAACCATCTCTACTATTGGAGCCGGACGGAATAATGTGCTACTTCTTAAAGAGCTATCCACTTGCCATAGCTGAACCTCTAAACATAATCTTTGAAAAATCTTTTCAGAACCAGCTCCTTGCCAAAACTATGGTCCACAAGCCAAGATCATCCCATCTTCAAAAAGGGAGACTCAACCTAGTTGAAAATTACAGACCAATCTCTTTCTGCTGCATCACCTGTAAAGTCATGGAATCAATTATTAACCAATCCATCTTTCTCCACTTAGAGACAAACAACCTACTCTAATAAACAATTTGGTTTCAGAAAAAAACTACCTGTAATCTGCAACTCTAACACTGCAAAAACATTGGAAATCACAACTCAATCAAGCAAACAATAGACGCAATCTACATAGACTTCTGTAAAGCTTTGATTCAGTGGTACACGACAAACCTACTACTAAAACTAAAATCTTATGGTATCTCTGGACACCCTGCATAACTGGATAGAAGCATTCCTGTCAAACAGACAACAAATGGTCAAAATTGGGAGTGTCTATCAAATTCTGTACCTGTCAACAAGTGGTGTCCCCAAGGCAGTGTTTCAGGACCAACTCTCTCATGCTCTACATATTAATGACCTCTGTGATCATATTAAGAGCAACTGAGTTCTTTTCGGCTGATGATGTAAAGCTGTTCAATACCACAGACAATACTGCAGCCTTCAAAAAGATCTTGACTTGTATCAGAATGGTCAAACACATGGCAACTTCAAATCTCAACAAATAAATGCTCTGTCTTACATATTGGCAAAAATATCAGAAAAATAAAATACAGGCTGAATAGTCATGACCTTGTTGATGATCCAACTCTGTCAAGGATTTTGGAGTACTCATCTCTAATTATCTAAGTGCTGTAACTACATAGCCAAAAGGCATGAAGAGTTGTTACCTCATCTTATGTAGCTTTTTCTCTTGATAATATTACACTACTAAACTAGAGCATACAAAATTTGCTAGACCAATACTGGAATACAGCTCATCAGCCTGAAACCCACATTACGTATCTGATATTAACACAGTTGAGAAAAAGTCCAGAAATATTTCCAAAGAAGAGTTCTCCATCCTCTACTCGTTGTAGAATACTTTATACCACCAGACTTGAAATTCTAGACCTAGAAAACCTAGAACTATGCCGCCTTCGGTTCGATCTAAGTGTAGTATATAAAATCATACACTGCAATGTCCTACCTGTCAATGAATATTTCAGCTTCAACCATAACAATACAAGAGCAAACAATAGATACAAACTCAAGGTTAATCGTACCAAACTTGATTGCAGGAATACAACTTCAGAAACAGAGTGGTTGATGTTTGGAATACTCTACCTGACTCTGTGATTTCTTCCCCAAATCCCAAAAACTTTAACCTTAGATTGTCTACTATTGACCTCACCTCTTTCCTAAGAGGTCTGTAGGGGGCGTGAATAATCGCACCAATGTGCCTACAGTCCCTGTCCTATTGTTTCTTTTATTATTTTTTTCTTATATGTATCCACGTATTCACAACTATGCTTTCACTTATACCTATTATCTTGTAAGCAACTGACCAACCAAATAAATAAATAAAATAAATGGGACAAGAAGCTTTGCAAAATTCCAAATATTGCAAGAAATTTGCATAAAAACATAGATTTCAATAGACATGAAAAATGACCAATACATCCTGCTTTGGTTTGACCAAGGAGCCAAAATTTTGGAAACCCACAAAGAATGTGGAAAAAGTTTTGAACCAACTGGTTAATTGTAGGCTACTTTATTTACATTCTATTTTAAAGATGCAACAGTTGTGTTTGGGTTGTATATAGTGCATACTCTGTATATAAACATACACACATAATTGTAAAATCCTGATGGTGCAAAAATAATAAATAACATCGAATCAAAATGTAGCACCAGCAATTATAGCAATTGCAAAAGCTAAGAGCAATCCGGCAGATATTTACAGATGCAGCCAGGAAGATATATAGAAAACATCTGGCAATCTGTTCCAGAAACAGAATAACATTGAGGGTGGAATGAAGTGAAGGTACAAGGCAGACAGCTTGGTCTCCCTCTGTGTCTTAAGCCAACTTACATAAAACAACTGAGAGATTAAAAGCAATTGTGTTGGTGAAGCTGATACAATATTTGGTTGTATAAACAAAGACATAAATCAAAATCATGTATAGTATTAGTACCATTTTATAAATCCTTAGTAAGACCGCACTTGGAATACTGCATCCCGTTTGGTCACCATGTTACAAAAAAGATGTTGAGACTATGGAAAAAGTGCAAAAAAGAACAACTAAGATGATTAAGAGCCTGGAGACAAAAACATATGAAAAACAATTGCAAGAATTGGGTATGGCCAGTCTAGAGAAAAGCAGGACTAGGGGGGACATGATAGCAGTATTCCAGCATTTGAGAGGTTGCCACAAAGAAGAGGGGTCAAGCTATTATCCAAAGCACATGAAAGTTGGACAAGAAGCAATGGATGGAAACTAATCAAAGAGAGAAGCAACTTGGAATGAAGGAGAAACTTCCTAACAGTGAGGACAATTATCCAGTGGAACAGCTTGTCTCCAGAAGTTGTAAGTTCTTTATCACTGGAGGTTTTTAAGAAAAGACTAGACAACCACTTATCTAAAATGGTAGGGTCAGGGGGTTGGACCAGAAGACCTCCAAGGTCCCTTCCAGCTCTATTCTGATCAACACAACCAAGCTCAAAGAGTATCAAGGACTCCACAGATGCTGGGTTTTTTCCCCTTTGATTTATCAATGCCCATTCTCCTTTCCTGCGATAACCTTACTCTTTTTTTTTAAAGGATAATTATTCACAAAGAAGAGACTATTTATGGTTCAGGGTTGAACTATGGGTACCAAGACAGCCCGCCACCCCTATAATGCTTCATTTTAAGTAGGTCCTACACAACTCTAGAATATTCTTTCTAATCTTTCAGTCTGCTATCTTAAACAACCACCCTTGTAATCAACTCTTCTAGAATAGACATTTGTCTCCCAACGGACTGGCTTTCTAACTCAGAAGGGTTTACATACTTCTGCTTCATCTGCAGAAAATCATTCTTGATTAGCATTAGCAATCATTTCAATTTTTTTTCATTTTGTTCAATTCCAAGCCTCTTTGAAATTTTCAATCCTAAAACTCAGCTAATTAAGTATAAGCATGAGACACCTATGGAAGTGTGTTTTGTCGGTGAAGTTTAGAAAGCGGGAAGACTACAACCCAAAGAAGAGGGAGAAGAGAAAAGCAGGAGAATCCAGGAAGAAGAAAATAATAATAATCAGTCAATGGGGAGAGAAAGCTTTGGAGGATTACTTTTAAAATGAATGTCCATCAACGACACAAACCCTAAGTGGGCATTGATGGGTTTGGCTGTAATGTGTGCAGCCACCACCTCTGCTAGGCCAGGCGGATGTGTCATGTCCTTTTAACATCACTAGCCTCTGGCCGAATTTCGACNTAATGTGTGCAGCCACCACCTCTGCTAGGCCAGGCGGATGTGTCATGTCCTTTTAACATCACTAGCCTCTGGCCGAATTTCGACCCTGTAAAAAACATCCTTCCTAATAGGATCTTCCATAAGAACTGGCAAAGAAGGTGGGTGGGAGGCACGGAGGGGGGGGCGGGCTGCAGGAGAGAGGCAACATTGCTCTTAAAAACCCAGAAGGAGTTGAGGGAAAATATTTATCTGGGATCTTCCATTTGTTTTAATTCTGGATTCTCTCTCTCTTTGCATTTGTGTGTGTGTGAGTGTGAGGAGGGAGGAAGTATGTGTAAAAGTACACACAGACAGGCAGAGAGAGGGGGCGGGAGATGATTGGAGATTGACTTCAGTTTGCCATTAATCTTCTTTTATGCTTCCTTATATAGAAAACAGTTATGGCTTTCCCAGTTGCAATGTTGGGCTGTGAAAGTTGGACCATAAGGAAAGCTGAGTGCCAAAGAATGGAGGCCTTTGAACTACAGTGCTGGAGGACACTCCTGCGAGTCCCTTCAACTGCAAGGTGATCCAACTGATCAGTCCTAGGGGAGATCAACCCTGACTGCTCTTCTGAAGGCTAGATCCTGAAGATGAAACTCAAAGACTTTTGGCCACTAAATGAGAAGGAAGGACTCACTGGAGAAGAGCCTAATGCTGGGAAAGATTGAGGACAGCAAGAAGAAGAATGGGATGGCAGAGAATGAGGGGGCTGGATGGAGTCCCTGAAGCAGTAGGTGTGAGCTTAAATGGACTCCGGAGGATGGTAGAGGACAGGAAGGCCTGGAGGAACATTCTCACAACTAACAACAACAACAACAAAAACACAGAAATCAGAACAACACTTGGAAGCAATCTTGGAGGACTTCTAGTTCACCTCCTTGCTTAATCAGGATACTCTATATCATTCCAGACAGATGGTTGCCCAATTTCTTCTTAAAAACCTCCATTGTTCTCGCTGACTGGAAATTTCTCCTAAGTTCTAGGTTGGGTCACTTTTTAATGATCTTCCACCCGTTACTTTTTGTCGTATCCTCAACTACTTTGGAGAACAGGTGGTTTAAAGCCCATGTCACACTGCCCAACGGATGCAAAAAGGACACAGCAGACGAGCAAAATGTTCCATCGTGTTATCTGCTCTCAAAAGGGGCAAAAATTTGCATAACAAAGCGGATAAAAACGGAAAGGAACGGACGGGGAGGACGCAGGGCGAATGCAAAGTGGATGCGGAACGGAGCCCAGCGGATAGAAGCGGATGAGAGCAGATGGCACGGCCGCAGGCTTCCGGGGGTCTCAGCAAAGCGGACGCGGAACGGATGAAGCGGATGCACAGCGGATGCACAGTGGATGCACAGTGGAAGCCTAGCGGATGCCTGGTGTTAATTGCGCATGCGGGGAGGATGATTGCGTCAGCCCCGTGATATAACGGAAGCAGCTCGGAAGCAGGTTGCCATTCAGAGGAAAGACCTGCTGCGGAAGGATTGGCTGCCATGCCTGCCCTGCCTGCATGTCTGCCTGCAAGCCTTGCTGGGAGCCTTGCTGCCACCCTCCCTGCCAGCCTCCCTGCCAGCCAGCAACCCCACAACCATGCTGAAGCACAGCAAGCCTCAGCCATCTGCCTGCCAGCCCTTGCAAGAGGGACAGGGCTACCATCCCGCCCCCTGGCCCTCACTTCGTTCTGCTGGGCTTCTGCAGCATGGACTCTCTCTCTGGGGCTGGGGCTTCTGCTGCTTCTGCTTTTGGAGGAGGCTGATGAACAAGCACTCCAGCACCAGCCACCTCCACAGCACCTGCACCCTTCACCCCTGAGACTGAGCGACAAAGAGGAAGTGCAAAGACTCATTTTTGTCTTATAGCTTGTTGTTAATAAAGTCTATTTTTGATTCACAAACTTGCTTCATTTCTTTTTTTAAAAAGTCTTGGTGGAAGCTTTTAGAAATGGTTTAAGCTTTGCATGTTGTGGTATGGTTAAGATAGCAGTGGGATGGGCAGGGATACCTTTGGCATGGGTAATAGCTGTGGGATAGATAAACCTCCAGTGCAAGCATAGTGGGACTGTATGGTCCACCTCCAAGGTGCCACACCTATGGCCCTTCATTATCAATAACGATATAATCAATCATCCACACATGTCAACATAAACACAACTCTTTATTAAATGCCCTGTTCATTGTAGGCCCACCCAACATACATGGCCCAATCTCATCCGTGTGATGAGCCAGGCTGAAGGAAGCATCCATTAAGCATCTATCATCCTGTCTTGCCACTCCCATGCTCAGCTGGGAGTTGCACCAGTGTCTCAGGATGTTGCACTTGCTTCTTCGCCTCACGTGAGGCTCTGTTGTGGCCTTGCACATCCTGAGTGTCGATCAGGTTTCACCCTTGCCTCCATTCCCCAGGCTCCATGTCCCCATTGCCTTGTTGGGAGGTCCACGACCTGTTCTGCAAGACTGGGTAGCGGGTGTGCATGAGATTGTGCAGGATGCAGCAAGCTTCCACAATCCTCCTCATGGTCTCTGGGCTATGCTGCTAGGTGTGAGAAGTACCTGAACTGTGGCCAGGATGCCAAAGGCATTCTCCACCATCCACCTTGCCCTGGACACTGTAGGTTGAAGATCCTCTCTTCATGGGTGAGGTATTTGGAGGTGTGGGCTTTATGAGGTAGGTTCTGAGGGAGAAGCATCATCCCCCATGATGAAGTAGGGCACATCTTGCGTGTCATTGGGGCAGGCGTTCTGGATCTGGGAGCCCTCATGAGGTTGCGTTCCAACCCCTCCTTGAGGTGACTGGCGTATACCTGGGCATCTGAAGATGAGCCGTTGCCTGAAGCATCGATGTACATGAACTTGTAGTCAGCATCGACCATTGCGAAGAGGATGATGCTGAAGAAGCCCTTGGAGTTGAAATAAGTGGAGCCTGAGTTGGTTGGAGCTTTGCGGCCACGTGCTTGCCATCGATGGCTCAACGGTGTGGGGAGAGTCCACTTCTGATACCACTGCTCTGCAACTTTCTTTCCATCCTTCTTCAGTGGAGGGGCACTGGAGGAGCTCTCTCTTGTATCTTCGATGATGGCCTGCACCACTTCTCTGACAACAAAGCTGATGGTGCTGGGTGGCACCCTCCAGGCGTACTGCATGCTCCTGTAGGTGGTCCCTGAGGCCAGGTGGCGCAGAGTGAGTTGCCACCTTGAGCCCAGGTTCCAGGCTGGGCGGGAAGTTGGTGTTTGTCTTGGTCAACCTGGGTGTCAGGCGCTGCACAAGTTCGTCAAACATGGCTGGAGGCATCCTCATGAAGTCTGGAATGCCCGAGTGTCTTCGTTCCTGAGCTCCACCATCAGCTGTTGTACAGTCCGTCCTCTGCTCTTCTGGCAAACCATCTTTGGACCCAGACTTTTTTGGGTGGCTCCTTTTCTTCCCGTAGTAGAGTTCACAGAGCCTGTAGATGGTTTCGCACTGTTGCAGAAGGATGGTGGCTGCCGAAAGGACTTTGTCACAATCCACGGTGGACATGACTGGATGCTGGGGAAGAGGAAGAGTCAGATGAAGGCTGCAGAGGTCTGCACAGCTTGGCTGCTGTTCTGAAAGTGAGATGCAGGTGAGTTGCTCCCCCTTTTTATAGGCAGTGTAGGTGTGCCTTTGCATCCTCTAGGCATCCTCTAGGCATCCTGCAGACATCCTTAATATCCGAGATAGGTCCCCTCTGCGAACGTTTTTTCCGTTTAAACACTTTGTTTCCGCTTGGCATCCGTTCTGCATCCGTTCTGCATCCGTTCCACTTCCTCCCTGCGTCCAGAGCGATGCGAGTTGCGCGGATGCGGAGCTTATGGCCTAGCGGATTTAGCGGATGCATAACGGATGCGTAGCGGATGCAGAACGGACGAACTGGATACATTTTTCCGCCGCAAAAGTTTTAGGCAGCCCAAAACTTTTGGAGCGGATGAAATGTCAATAAACGGATGCTGGAGGATAGAGAGGAAGCAAAACGGAGGCAGCGAGTACATCGCGTTTTCGAACAGATGGCAAGGTTTTTTGTCCGTTTTTACATCCTCTTTGCATCTGTTGGTTCACTGTGACATGGGCTTTAGGACCAGTTACTACATTTCTCAACTTTCCTCCATCCTAAAACACACACAAAACCAGAGACGATGAAGAGAGAGAGAGAGAGAGAGAGAGAGAAAGAGAGAGAGAGAGAAAGATATTCCTGATTTGCATATTGATAGCTATGAAGATAAAAGTTCCCCTTGCAGATACATGCTAGTCATTTCTAGCTCTACGGGGCGGTGCTCCTCTCAGTTACAAAGCCGAAGAGCCAGCGCCATCCGAAGACGTCTCTGTGGTCATGTGGCCAGCATGACTAAATGCCAAAGGTGCATGGAACACCTTCCCACCAAAGGGGTCCCTGTTTTTCTACTTGCATTTTTACATGCTTTCGTACTGCTTGGTTGGTAGAAGCTGGGACAAAGTAACAGGAGCTCACTCCCTTACATGGCACTAGGGATTTGAACCACTGAAGTGCTGGCCTTTCTGATTGACAAGCTCAGCATCTTAGCCACTTAGCCACCACTATAGATAGCTATAGAACCCATGAAACAAGTTTCCAAATTAAGAACAAGTGATTCCAAACATACACAGCTGAACTCAAAGGCAAAGACATCAAATTTGCAACACAAAAGGTGTTTTGCAATGCTGAGAATTTTAAAGTATGGCTCTGGATATTTAACCACTGAGCTTATTTTCTATCCCATTACATTTTGGATGGGCACACCAGGTTGTATGGCTATTCTTAGAGAAAGGAACTGAGCATAAGGTGAAAGTATGTGCTATCCAGAGGGGAATTCACGATCTAAAGAACAGAGTTGCGGGTTTTTACACCAAGGAGCTCACTTGTGATCTTGAGATATCACCACCCATCTATTGACACTCAGTAGGTAGAGGCAACAGAAGTAGTAACCCATGGAGAATAGTTTTTTCTCCTTGTTAATGTGATATTTATGTTGTAGACATCTTCAGGCTTGTGCAAACTATATAAATGTGTAGTTTATCTGATTGTGGACCTACAATTTTCTACAAATTTGAAAGTCTTCATTAAATGAAATTCTGCATGCTTTGATAGTTATCCCTCTCTGAAGTGGTCGGAGGTTTTAGGAAGAAAACTTCAAGAGCACCAGCCTTATTTTAATTAGGGCCAGGCACAAATATTATCCTGCAATTTGTTTTAATAGAAGTGCACACTTTTACTTCATTCAATTTTTGGGGGGGTGGGGGNAAGTGCACACTTTTACTTCATTCAATTTTTTGGGGGGTGGGGGGGAATTGCTTTTCAAATTTCTTGCAAAGGAGGAGATTTCCCTGAAATCATGAGAAAGACATTATGAGATGTCTTAAACTTCCAGCAATATGATTTCTGAGCTTATGTTCTTGTTTCTATATAAAATGGGTGGATAATAAACAGGTAACTTTTGTCAGATAGAGAGCTGAATTTCCTAAAGAATGAGTCCCAAAAAATGAGTGGAGACATGATTTTTTTTAAAAAGTGAAAAGGGTCAAGGCGAATGCTTCCAGTGACTTAATGTATTTTAAATTTAAATAAAGTTAAGATTAATTAAACACAGTTGTGTTTACTCCCAATTGATTAAATTGAATTAATTAAATGCAATTGTATTTACTCCCTATGGATTTAATGGGTTTTTGAAATCCTTTCTTCGCATTAAATAATATAACTGAGCAGCATGTTTTAAAGGTGGTTTGGGGTCTGCAATGAAGGAATGGGAGGGACGGGTTGTAGCTTTTTTTTTTTTTTGCCCCTGGTGGCCTGTGCAGTGAGCATCTGCAGGTTCTTGCTGCCATCACCAAAATGACAAGAGCAATCCTTTGGACCTGGGTACAACATTGTAATTTGGGCATGAAAAGGACAGGGTTTGCCAGTGCAAACAGTGCAATAATTGATTGATCCATTTGGCCTATCCAATAGTTAAGGGATACCCATTGTGCAGGAAGATCGATCCTCAATCAACCAATGGAACAGACGTTGCCTTTGGAAGTTGTGGGAGCTTCATCACTGGAGGCTTTCAAGAAGAGACTGGACTGCCATGTGTCAGAAATGGTGCAGGGTCTCCTGCTTGGGTGAAGGGTTGGACTGGATGACCTATAAAGTCCCTTCCATCTCTGTTAATATGCAAGATCTCTTAAGGATGGTGGTGCCAAAGAAATTGACATTAGGATCATAATCTTAGAGCCACCATCTTGGCTTTTTTTAAACCTCTCCAGGTCCGTCTGTACCCCATCTTACAAAGAACCATAAACAGTTCCTGGCACTTCTTCCATTTGGTGTTTGTCCCATGGGTCATCTTCAATATATAGAGCTATGAAAAACAGAGCTATGTCTGTTTTTGTTTTTTTTTAGATTTAAAACCAGCAAACTTACTATGGTATACATGTAACCGCAAGCCTCTGTCTTTATCAACAGTTCATAAATGTAAATGTACAGATCTTTATTTTCCTTTATTGAGAAAACGAAATCCAGAAAATCTCTTCGCCTACTAACTGGGGAGGAAGATGTCAAAAGGTCACTTTTACTCAACGGTAATGCTATAGTAGCAGAAGAAAAGATTACAGGCTGAGAAACACAAATGAAAAGATAAAGTGAAGTTTACTCTTCCATTTATAAGTGTTCTTGTCATGCTACCTCAGTTTGATCAACTTTGAAACTTTTAAGAAGAAAAGGGCCACCAAAACACACATAACTAATATGTTGGAATACTTCTCAAACTTTACTATGTTCTTTTGCAAACAGACAGACAGACAGACAAACAAATCATTTCCCTTCTCGTGTGTCTACATACAACTAATTCATTTTAAAGAGAGTCAAAGATCTAAATATATATTAATTAAAACTCTGGAGGCTGCCAGCACAGAGATACAATTATCCCAAACTGATGCTATTACAGGCTCTGGTAGCTTCATTTAAATTCCTGAATAAAACATGAAATATATTTAATGAGAAATGAATATAGTTGTCAGGAGGGAATAGTTGTAATGGTATGGCTAGTCAAAGATGGAAATGATGAAGATGTAATATGATAGGGGTATGTACTAAACAGGAAAACCATTTCATTTCAGACCTGGAACAAAATTATTATATTTTGAAGGTTCTGCCAGACTGTTTCAGGTCAGCCAATGTTTAATAAAATTGAAAGCCACAATGATATTGGCTGTTTTGGGTTTTTGAAAAAGCATAATCTATGGGAGTTGAGTAGATCCAGACTAATGCCCATTGTCATTCTCCTACACTTCCTCCGTTGCCTCTTCTCAAACCAAAAAGTCTTTGGCTTTTTCCACATTCTTCATTATCTGAAGTAGTGATGTCTGCAGGGATGTGTCCAAAAAGTGAAGATGGCATCCAGAACCATGAGATCAAGCCCCATTCTTTGTCAGGTGTGTGGCAAAGAAAGGAAAAGGCAAAAAGATAATTATAAGCAGCTTGGTTGTATCAGGGTTCTTTGGAAAACTGCCAAGTCCAGGAGTTCAGTGAGAAGAAACAGTTGTAAATAGTCCAAAGATTTGGATCACATGTTAAAGTCCCAGAAAATTATTGATGTTTTGTATGAGGCCTTCAGTTGCAATCTGCAGTGAAAGCAGACAGCTATCTTGCCTCAAACTTTAGGTGGAGATGGTATTCAGCAGGTCCTGACCAGTTCTGGAGAACCAGTCGTGGAAATTTTGAGTAGTTTGGAGAACTAGCAAATACCACCTGTGACTGGCTCTGCCTCCCATTGAGTCCTAGCTGATCAGCTAAGTCTTCTTTTGTTGCCCTACACAGGAGAATGGAGCTGGAAAACAGGTTAGTGGGGTGGGGAGGAAATGGGGATTTTGCAGCTTCCTTCCCCTGCCATGCCCACAAAGCCAGGGCCACAGAACCGGTAGTAAAAAAATGTTGAATTCCACCACTAGGGAATAGGCATAATTTCTTAGATAAGAATAGTCTTGCTCAACTCTTCTACTGGAAGAGTTTCTGCTTTCTAGAACCAAACTGGGATGATTCATATTTTGGGGAGAGGAGAGGAGAGGAGAGGAGAGGGAAGAGAAGAGAAGAGAAGAGAAGAGAAGAGAAGAGAAGAGAAGAGAAGAGAAGAGAAGAGAAGAGAAGAGAAGAGAAGAGAAGAGAAGAGAAGAGAAGAGAAGAGAAGAGAAGAGAAACAGACTCAAAATAACCCCAACTTAATTTTGTTTGGTATTAGATGAAGTTAAAGTGACAGGCTTTCTTTCATTACACCTTAGATCAATCAGAAGCATTCCTGAAACCCCTGCTGCTCCTGTTTCTCCACCTTGCATTATTTCAAAGGGCTGACAACAGCAAACATCCCCATCCTAGTCTTCAGAAGGACTCCACAGCACTTTGGGTTTAAAAGGGAAATGTGTTTCAGAGGCACATGAGCTGACTACAGCTTCTTAAAACAGCTGCATCTTTTTCCACACAGCCAATCACCACCTCCATAGCAGCATGTTCTCCTTGCTTCATAAACTGTGCAAGCAAGTTCTATACGTCTGTCCTTGGTTCCTGAAGTGTCTTTTTAACATTTTGTGTCCCAAATGCTGCAAACTCCAGTACCCAGGCATTTGCATATCGTCTTGAACCTGCCTTGCTCATTCCAGGCTCCCACATTTGCAACATTGTAAGAAAAAGAAAAGAAAAGGACTCGGTCTTGTTTGGCAATTTCTCCTGCTCTTCTCCAAAACCATCCTGAGATCTATTCTGGACCAAACACATCTCCATTGCTCCTTCCCTCCCCAAAGCCAGAGTCGATGTGGCTGGCTCCACTGCCTGCATCTGCTCTACCCTAATGACAGCTTCTGTCTGCCTTGGAGAGCAGCAAAAAGAGTGGGGAGATTAAAAATTAAAGACCTGAGCTACAGTTTGGCTGTTACCTCTTTGGTTTTAGACTGCAGCAAAATTCTTGACAGGTGGTGACTAAGCAAGACGTGGCCTCCGAGACACATTTCTCTTGATTTTTATTTTTTAATTAACTTTTATTCCCAGTATTTTATTCCTTTCTCCTACTCTACTTTTTTAAAAAATTCCACCTCATGCTTTGCAAAAAAAAAAAAAAAAGCCATTATTGCATTCTTTCCCAAATCTGTCAGGTTTTGCAAAGCCCAAGGACATTGGGTATGTGAAGATCCAGAACTGGTTGATTTTATCAGGCAGAATTTAATCTAGCAAAATTTCAGAATAGCAATAGCATTTATATACTGCTTTATAGTGCTTTACAGCCCTCTCTAAGTGGTTTATGGTGCCAGTCTCTTGCCCCCAACCATCTGGTCCTAATTTTATCAACCTCAGAAAGATGGAAGGCTGAGTCGACCTTGAGCCTGGTGAGATTTGAACAACTGAACTACAGCCAGCAGTCAGCAGAAGTAGACTGCACTCTAACCTGTCAGCTTTGGAAGCCATATTAGTACCAGAAGCTTCCACACTGCCACATTCCTGTGCCTGGGAAAGTAGGATGGAGGGTTTTTCTGGAACTCTGACATAACCACTGTGCCACCATGGCTCATTGGGACAATTAAGAATGGTCTCAACCCTTCACATATATTGGTTTTCTCTTACCTGAACCATCCAAATCTATTGGGTCTTGATATCATCTAAATAAGGCTGAGATAAGCAGAGGTAAATAATATGTAGAACATCTGCTTCTGCTTCTTTTTCCTTTTTCAACTCCAAAGTCCTCCGAGAACATGTTGCCCAATTTCTATATTGACTAATTTCCTAAGCTTTGAAATTGGGGGTTCTTGCCTATGTAGCCAGTTTTTTTTTTTTTTTTGGGGGGGGGGGGGATCTGGCAAATGGAAGTTCACAAAACAGATTTTAAAAAGAATCTTATTGGCTAAGCCTTGGCCAGAGTCTGTGCTTGCAGATAATATAATCAAAAGCTGTCATGTATAGCTGAATATGGAGGCCAGCTCAATCTCAGATAGTGGAGGGTTCCACCTTCTGGACATCACCAACAATTAGGGACCTGCTTGATGGTGATGTCTAGAGGGTGGAACTCCTCACCACCTGAGATTGAGCTAGCTTCCATATCCAGCTATATGTGGCAAGTTTTGATAATGCTGCCTGCAAACACAGACTCTGGACATAGTTTTATTGTCTCACCATTCACAGCTCACTTACTGCAGAAGCAGATGGGGCAGGTCCAATCTTAGTCATCTATAGAATAACAGAGTTGGAAGGGACCTTGTCGGTCATATAGTCCACCCCCACCCCACCAAGCAGGAGACCCTACACCATTTCTGACAGATGGAAGTCCAATCTCTTCTTGAAAGTTTCCAGTGATGAAGCTCCCACAACTTCTGTTCTATGCAAACAAAATATTTTTATCTTGCTTTGTTTGTGTGTGTGTGTGTGTGTGTGCGTGTGTGTGTGGGTTTCAAGTCCAGCAAAACTCCCAGTGACTTCATGGACTATCCCATGTAGTTCTCTGGACAATAACAAGGAAATGTTTCCGTATTTTTTCTGGGATTATCTATTATCCTGCTCAAATGCGACTTAATTCCTGCTCAGTTTAGATTTGTGAATTCATTAAACCATCAAAGATATGCACAGTCAGTCTGCCAGTCCATAAGGATCCTGGAAGCTGTTATTTGCCAAAAAGTAAGGAAAGAATTATGGATATAGTGCATCAGTGATGCCCAACATGATGCCACTAAATGGGTTGTGCACTTTTTCCTCCTTGTGGCAATCCAGAGCCACAGAGAATAGAGCACCTCCAAGAGAAATTTAAAAGCATTCTTAGTTGAAAAAAAGGAAGAAAAGAAGAGGAGGAGGAGGAAGAAGGAAGGAGGAAGGGAAAGAGGAAGGAGAAAGACCAAGAGGGAAGGAGAAAGAGAAAGTGGAGAAGGAAGAGAATGAAAAGGTGACAGGGAAGAGGCAACAGGGAGAAAGGAAAAAAAGAAAAATGGGAAGGGGGGAAATGAAGGTGGCAAGAAGAAGAAGGATGATGGGAAGGGGATGAAGGAGGAGGAGGAAGAGGAAGAGGAGGGGAAGGGGAAGGAGGAGAAAGAAGGAAGAAGGAGGAGGGAGAAAGAGGAGAAGGAGGGTGAAGAAAAAGGAGAAGGAGTAGGATGGAGAAGGAGAGGACATGTCTTTCCCATTTCAAAAAATATTTTGAAATATTGCAAATCATGTTTTAAATATAATTTAAATATGTTAAAATATCATGGTGAGGATTTTTAAATTGGTGGAGAAGAGGAAGCCATTTGGCTTGGATATTTCCTATACTACTGGAGATTTAAAAATATCCTTGGCTAAAAAAACAATCCTTTAGCGAAACCCTCTAGGATAAGAATTGGGGGTGTCTGAGGATTCCTCTCACCTCCCCAACTTTATAAGCAATATGTCTGGGGGGGAGGGGTTGTCACAGGCAGCTTTCCAAGAACGCATGCCAGGCGAAACAAGCCACTTCCATCTTTGCTTGCTAACGAGGGCCGTCGCTCTTTTCAAGACAGTTGGCATAATGTTTCCTAACCATTTTCTGCAAGGAATCAGCAGCCCTTTAAATTTTAAACAGCCCATTCTCCCAGCTGTGCTAAGTGGCATACCCGGGAAGTAAAGTAGTTTTAAATTTGCTAGTACACACGGCCCTGTGGCGTTAATGTCATTTATCAGTAGCGCAGGGGTTTCCAGCACAAAAGCTCACAGATGCGGAGTTTAATTACAAAAAATTAATTTTCAGCTGGGCGTATCACTACATACCTGACAACACAACAGCCTCTTTTCCAGTGCATGTGCTTTGCAAGTGCTGCATGATGAAAACATGAGAAACATCACTGTGGTGGCTGCTCAGGAAAATACCAACTCAACTTAATGAAATTAGAATTCAAAGGCATGAAATCAGACCAGTTCTCGGGCACAAGGTTCTATCCCATTTCACTTTTTCCAAGTTTGGATATGATCAAATGCCAACTCCTCTGAAGTTTTTGTTCCAATAAGAAGAAGAACTGGAGAAGATAATAGAATGCAAAGACCTGCAACTTGAAATAGAATGACTGTGGCAAAAAAAAAAAAAAAAG
>BHFT01019763.1:17360-57660 GCA_004320025.1 Laticauda laticaudata
GGCAAAAAAAAAAAAAAAGCAAAGCCAATAGTCATAGGCACCTTGGGTGTAATCCCGAAACAACTAGTGCATCCCTTGAATACCATTGGCATTAATTCACCACCAGTCAATTGCAAAAGGCAGTTCTACTTAGAACAGTTTACATCCTGCAATGATTCCTTTAACGATATCAAACACCCACAATTGCCTATCCCAGGTATTTGGGAAGGACTGGATAAGTGATACAAAAATGCCAAATCCAGTCTGAACATCTAGTTGATGGTGCAAAAAACCCATAATAATAATAAACAACTGGAACACCACTTGAACACCATCGGCATTGACAAATTCACCATCAGTCAATTGCAAAGGGCAGCTGGACTCAGAATAGCTGACATCCTGTGACAATACCTTTAATACCATCAAATATCAAGAACATCTGCCTCTCCCAGAGCCTTGGGAAGGACTCAGTATGTGGATAAAAATGCCAGTCTGAACATCTGGCTGACCATCACAGTGCAACTTGTGCATTTCCTCTTGCTTTGTATTGGTATTTTTTGTTGGCATAACGTAGGATCCTCTTCACAGAGTCTGCTTTCAAGATAAAGTTCCAATTTCTGTCAGACAGTAAAATTACCGAATGAAAGCAAATACATGTGTCCAAGGATAATATTGCAGGATCCAGTCTGGGTCAGTAGCTGTTGTCAGTCAACAAGAGTGCTGATTTATCAGATATTTAGGAGGTGAGGACTTGGCAGCACAAGGAAATAATAGTCAACAATTTAAATGCTGACTGTCAACACCCAAATCAACCAATAAGAAGCCACACCCATCCAGACATCCCATAAATAACCCAAAGCACACATTTTGATGAGAGAGTGTAGTTTCCAGAGGATGGGCTCTAGCACAAGTCCGAAAACCAGGGAGATTAAACCTCTGGTCCCAAGCGACCAACCCAGATTGGATTCTGAGGTAAAATTAACTGTTCAGGTTATCTATCTCATTCCTTTAGATAAACGAGCATTGGCTTTCTAGGATTGTGCCACAGTTCAGATTGTGAAAAGGAGGAGCATATGTGGACATGTGCATAGCACCTGGAAAGCATTTCCTTAAATGGAAAGCCTCTTTTCCATGGGTCAATGTGAGACAAGGAAAAAGGAGTCACTTCTTCGGCCAAATTGTCCTACGTGAAAGCCCCAAGGGACCTGTTGCCTTTTGGCATCTGGACAGCGGCATTCCTTCATTCAGAGAACAGAATTTTGCATGACTGAAGGACGATACTTATTTAATTCCTGCAATCTGCCCAGATTCATTGAAATAAATTATCTGTCTGTCTATCTATTCATCCATCCGTCCATAACTATAGACAAGCTAATGGAAATTTTAAAAAGGCTTTTTTTCTCTCTTTGACAATAACAAAGGCTGAACTGCTTCTTTGGGCCTCTTGGGGGATGAAATGACTTCTGGAAAGTTCTAATAGTTGCTCTCTTTCTCCTTAGCTACATAACCACCACCCCCTTTTCATTGTTGACCCCAAGGAAACAAGGGAAATCCCTTATGAACTGTCTCAGGTTGCTATGGTGACAGTTCAAAAAGGATTCAAGCATCAGTTTTGAGGGGATATACAAGAGAAGGCCAGGAATAAATCCCTCCACCCTTGTCAGGATTTCAGAACAGCTGTAACAACATTTGAGAATCCAAGCAACTATCTGGAAAAAAAAAACATTCTACAAACAGCAATATTGTTCAGTGCTAAATGCTAGCAGATGCACATATGTGAAACATGCGAGCATGTATAGAAGTGGGTACAAACTCTTGATTCGAGTGCTTTGATATACAGGAGGACAGGAAATATTAAATTTCCTGTTGTGCTTCATTTTCTATAATTAGTATTAAAGCAAAAAAAAAAGGGTTAGGGTGAATTAAGTCTGGGAAAATAGCAAAACAAATAAGAGCTTTAGAGAAAACCTCTAAAGTTAATTTTCATGTATGCTCTCTGGCCTGCATTAATTGATTCATTCATTTAATATCTACCACCTATTATCTTGGAGTTTAAATTACTTTCTCCAACTTTTCTGCACAACCAGCTTGCATCCAGGGGTATCTGCAAGGGGTGTGTGTCATAATGTACAAGAGGGTGTATTGTGATCTAATCCCTATTCGCTTTGTAAATCATGCAATCTTGATGGGAGTATGATCTATCGTACTTTATGCAACATGAGAGGGATCTTGGAGTCTTAGTGGATAATCACTTAAATCTAAGTGGTCTTTGACTTACGACCATAATGGAGCCCCAAATTTCAAATGGAAAGGAAATGCACAATTATTGTTCTACTGTTCTTTCATGTGTGGGTTTCACCAGACAAATCTGCCAGCTATTGCTTGCTTTTGTTTCTTGCTGTTGTTTTTCTTACTGCTTGGATACTGAAATGTTCTTTCATTGGAATGGCATTATTTTTTCCCCTTCTGAGCGTTCCACAATGGATATGGATTTATCTATCACCATGCACTTACACCAAGCAAATCTCTAGACTTTATTTTTAGTTAGCATGTTTCTTTTCTTGTAGGGAAAGTGAAGTGTAAGCGGAAACATCACAACCTAGTCACAGACAATATTCTCCCACACTGCTGTGGCTAACCCTTGACTTACAGACTTATTCTCAGACAGGCAACACAATCAGTGAATGGGAAGTCTAGTTTGAAAGAGAAGAAAGATGGAAAATAACTGTTTTATGGGAAGTCTAGTTTGAAAGAGAAGAAAGATGGAAAATAACTGTTTTAAGCCTTAATCCATTTATTTCAACCTTTTTTCCCAATCAATTGTAGCAGCCTTTAAATGAGAACGAAACATCCAGCTCCAGATTCTCTGATGACTTCACCAAATTCTGTAGCTTTCATCCAGCCTTCCTAAAATGTTTGCCCTGCCTTGTTCCATCAAATTCCTTTTAAGGGCGGAGTTTTAAAATGTTTTTCTCAAAGTATCCCAAGGTGATTTTTCTGAAAGGCAACTGGGCTTAAAAAAAAAAAGAAGAAGCTTCTTGGATGAAGTTTTCAAAGGGAAAAAAAAAAACAAGGAAGTCCAGTCGCCTTTTGGATAACTATATTTTTGGATAACTATGACCTGGATGATTGAAAATCTCCATAGATTTTTCTCAAAGAGGTAAAGAATGTAGTAGACAACAGAGAATTAAAATGTCATAACTGTTAATGGGATAGGAAGGTAAAATTAGTAAACTCCTGAATGGAAAACAATGGTCTTTATTATATTTCATGTCCATTACATTTGTATGACAATACAGTCTGCTCTAATATTTATCTCAGCAACCACTCTGTATTTTGGCTTGGCATCAAGACCAGATGTAGCCTTTATCCATGGAAGCAATATACATCTGTAGCCTTTGATCCATGATTCATTGGCTGAGAAAAAAAAAAGAAACATCAAGTGTAAAGGTGATTTTAGTTCTTCGTTCATCATCGGATATGATAGGAATTCAACCACCAACCAGACAAGATCTTTCTGAGCTGACTGAGGGGAAAACTTTGATTTCCAGTTTGCCTCCATGTGTACAGCTTAACTAAAAACCCATTAGATTTTTATTCTCCTCAATCTCTAAAACCTCATTGGCTTGTAGTCTCTACAGCCCCAGAGGCCTTTGTCAAAGATAATTTAAAATTCCTGTAAAAGCAGTCCCCGTGTTCTGCCTTTTGAATGTGGAAATAATCAGCACCTAGGAGATGTCCACAGAGGAAAGAAAAGGTGTCAGAACTTGGCTAGCAAATAAATGTTACGGTGTGAAACTCGGGATGAATGCAACTCCTCTTTGTAAAGGCCCTACCTGGATAACTTTGAAGAGCAGAATTGGTGACAGACACATTAAAACACCATTAGACTGTGAAATGGAACATAGTGTGAAAATAGATTTAACCTTCACAGCCTATTGATCTCTACCCTGTGCAGTGCCTAACTTCTTGGACAACTGTTTTATAATAGGGGTTTTACTCATTTTCCCATTGATGTTCTGACTTCCTCCGAGGAGTATGTCCATTCTAAAAGATCCTGACAGCTAAAGCCAGAAACAGGGAGGGGCGGGAAGCAGAAAAAAGAAGAAACAAAAGTGTTAATGTGTGTTTTGTGTGTTTTCCCTTCCAGTGGGAAAGTTGAAGCCAATGATCATCCTTATCCAAAGCAAACAAACAGCTGACATGGAATTGATGGGGTGCCAAACATCCAGACATTTCCCGTGTGTTTCCTTCACTCCTTACAGAGCAAACATTTTGCCTCAAGATGACTTTGCTACACCTATTCCAGCTAACCCAAAGTAAGAACAAATCCAGAGTTCAATTGAATTTCCAATTAAATTGATTTCCCGTCCAAATCAGTGGGACCTTAAGTTAGTTGTGTGCAGTTTTATGAATCAAGTCAAGGCCACCTGGAATGTGGAACTATACTTCCCAGGATGTAGACATGGTGACTAGGAATTAAAAGATCCAGTGATCCAAATATTGCTGGAGAATACTAAGTTAATTTAGGGTTAAGATCTTAGTGTATCATATGTATGAGTAACCTAGCGAATTGGTGTTTCTCAACATTTCAACTTGAAGATGGAGAATAACAGATATGGGAAGGACCTTTGAGATCTTCTAGCCCAATCCCCTGCTCAAGTAGGAGACCATTTCAGACAAATGGCTGTCCAATTTCTTCTTTAAAACCTCCCAATGTTGGAGCAGCCATAGCTTCTGGAGGTAACTGTTCCACTGGTTAATTGTTCTCATTGTCATGAAATGACATGTCCTTATGTCTAGGTTGGTTCTTCTTTCCTTGATTAGTTTCCATCCATTGCTGCTTCTTCTGCCTTTGGGTGCTTTGGAGAATTAGGTTGAGCCTCTCTTCTTTGTGCCAGCCCCTTAGATATGAGAACACTGTTGCTATTCTTCCTTTTCATTAAACTAGACATACCCAGTTCCTGTAACTGCTCTTCATGTGGTTTAACCTTCAGTCTCCTAATCATCATTGATGCTGTTCTCTGCATTCTTTTTCTAGAGTCTCAACATGTGTGGACTTCAACTCCCAGAATGCTGGCTAGGGAATTCTGGGAGCTGAAGTCCATACCTCTTCAAACTGTCAGGGTTGAGAAACATCTCAATGAAATGAGAGAAGCTATCAATTTTCACCTTGCCTTTCTGAAGATGTAGAATGAGGCACAGACCTATGGAGTGCACCTTATCAGGGATATAAAAGAAAATGGTGATCAGGACTGTGCACAGTATTTCAGACTACAAGAGAAAATATTTTTCACATGCTACACATAAAAAGAATTTATAACAATAACAGAGTTGGAAGGGATATAAGAGGTCTTCTGGTCCAACCTCCTGCTCAAGCAGGAGACCCTATACCATTTGGGACAAATGCCTGTCTTCTTTAAAATCTCGAGTGATGGCGCACCCGCAATTTCTGGAGGCATGCCATTCCAAATATTAATCAAAGGTTCGGGGTTTCTATGACAAATTAACCGTACAATAAAAATTCAATACTTCAGGGGAAGAGCCATTCTTACTGAAACACTCTCTTTCAAATTTCATCCACATTCAAAAATCTTTTCCTTCCAAAGTCATTTCTAAATCCACTTCTCTTGAATGAAATGGAAGAAGAAACAACAAAAAAAAAAACCATAGAGGAAAATGTTTCTGATTAGAGCACAACCCACTTGTGATCAGGATTAAAGCCAGTGAACAGAGGAAATGGAATAGAAGTGTGAAGATTAGCTTGGGGAACCCAGATTTTGAACACTGTCATTTTCAAGGGACCAAAACACTGCTCACTATGCTTGCATGTCATTTGATCCCTCTCTTTCCTCATCACCATTATACCCTGCAAGAATAAGCCCATTATCCAGGACTTCATTGGCAAAAAAAAAAAAAAATACCCACCGACAATTAAAGAGAGGTGCTTTTTTTTCCTTTAGAAATAGATAAACAATTAAAAATGTATTGGAAATGGAACGAGGGGGAGGAGAGAGAGAAAGAGAGACAGAGACACACACAGAGAGACAGAGAAATAATTCCTAATTAATTCTGGTGCCCTGCTCAACCTCAGTCTATTTGTAATCCTACAGGGAACATCTTTATTGATCTGGGGGACACTGCAACGGATTCTTGCTGCTTATCTCAGCATAAAAATAGGCACTCATGATGAGCAGTGATTTAATTACATGACAATCACTGTTAACAATGCATGGCGAATACCCAAACATATGCAGAGTAAGACTGGCAATGATAAATGCGAGACAGTGGTGTTGACTTTCAGTAAAGTCATCCATTGCCAGGAATGGGAGAAGGCTGAAATTCTACTTTTCTTAGGCTTTCTTTTGCTGCATGCAGGCTTTGCTTTGCTTAGGATCAGCTTGGCCCTCTGAGAAAAGTCACAGAACAGAGGAATAGATGAGTTGTTAATGAGCTTGGCTAGGAGAGCAAGAAAAAGCTCCTTGCCTAAGGAGATTCTCCATCATCCAGATCATTGTTGTTCCCAAGGTGCTTTTCTAAAAGGAAACTGGATTTTCTTGGGTTTTGTCCCTTGAAAATGTTTTGCTTTTCATCCAAGAGGCTTCTTCAGTTCTTATTCAGTTCAAAACTGAAAAAGCTTCTTGGATGAGTAAAGAGAAGCAAAACGTTTTCAAAGAAAAAAAAAATCACAAGGAAGTCTAGTTGCCTTTTGGAAAAGCACCTTTGGGATGGGTTGGATGGCCAATGGAGTTTCATCTAGTAACCTCAACATTGACATATCTTCTTGGAAAACTTGTGGTTGTTTTCCGAATCTCTCCTTAGTTCTCCTTAGATCTTCTGAAGAACTGAAGAAGCTCCTTGGACGAGAAGCAAAATGTTTGCCCAAGATTTCATTTTCTTTTTACCCAGGCTCATGAATGTGTGTGAGAGAGTGTTTCAAAATTTCAAAATTCTGTGCACAAAACAGCAGACTTCAATCTACTCCCTTCTAAAGATTAGAAAGAAAGGGACAAGAGAAGCTTCCTTTAAATGGATCTATGCATGTTTAAAATGACACAACTCAACCATACAGAAAAACGAGTTGAATCCTTTGATGGGTGGGTATCATGTGAGTGATCCAAACAGCTTGTTGCAGCAGTCGCAGTTCTGTCCACAAAGTATTATTAACCTGAAAGTAAATCAAATCAGAGAGAGACCTGGCCAAGACGGAAAGAATGACCCAGAAAGGGGAGGAGAGCAAAGTGTAATATGAAAAACAGATCCAAGGCAAAGAATGAGTTCAAAGTCAGAAGGGAGAAGCATCTCTTAGTCCAACTGGAAAAAAAGATCTGGCTTTTCCATCTTCCCAGGATGAGCACTTGTGAAGATTCTGGAGACAGATTTTGCCTGACATCACCTTCTACCACTTCCCACTTTTGAGCACTGAAGAGTCTCTTCTCTCCTGAAAACAAATTGTTTCATGATTGCAACCAGTTATTCTTTTTGCCTAGTTGTCACTGCTAATACAGCTTTAAAATGATTTTCAAGGCACAATACACGAAACTCACTTTTAAAACAAGTGCATTCCCGTTCACACAAGAACACTGCTCTTATAAATTCATCTTTAAAGCACCAGATAGATGCATGCTCATCCATGACCTAATTATTCTGTCCTTACTCAAAATTAGGGGATTGCAAACTGGACTATGTATAAAGGTCATCTCACTCTGCCAAGCCAGAGCTGCAAATGCTGAAATAGTGATGCCCACACATGCCTGCCCGACGTGTGGCAGAACATTCCGTGCCTATATAGGCCTTACCAGCCACCTGTGGACACACCATGGACAGCCCACAACCCATTAGATGTCAAGGTCCACTTTGAAAACAATGGACAAACTTTATATGTCCTCAGCTTACAATCACAATTGAGGCCAAAATTTCTGTTGCAAAGCAAGAGAATTAAGTGAGTTTTGCCCTGTTTAATGATCTTTCTTGACACACTTGTTAAGTGAATCACTGCGATTGATCAGTTAGTAATATGATTGTTAAGTGAAATTGACTTCACTTCTCAGAACTTTACAAAGAGTGATCACGTAACCCCAAGGACACTACAATCATCAAAAATGCATGCCAGTTGCCAAGCCTCCGAAGTTGGTCACATAGCCAGAGATGCTTTAACAGTTGTGTGGAAAATGGTCATAAGCAGGGGTGGGATTCAAAAATCCCAGCAACCAGTTCCCTACCCCATTGCTGGGTGGGTGGGACCTACCAGAACTTCCTGTTTCTGGCTTCCAGTGGGCCTCCAGAGCCTCATCAATGTGCACTCATGGAATGCTTAAATTTTCGCTCTCTTCATTCTATCATGGCTGGTAATTACAGGGGTTGCAGCCCAAGAAATTAGAAGGTACCGATGAATACTGTCAGCACCAAATGGTGGAAACCTCCATTTGAACATTTGCGATAAGGCAGAGAGTTCCTTAGTTACATAGAGGTAATCCTTGAAGTACAGCCATTTGTTTACAGTGAACCAGTTGTAACTTTAACATCTAGTTTGCCCAAACCTGTCCAAACTGGTAGAATCCCACCTCTGGTCATAAATCAGTTTTTTCAGTGCTATCGTAACTTCGAGTGGTTACTAAATAAATGGTTGTACTTCAAGGATTACCTCTGTGTAACTAAGGAACTCTCTGCCTCATAGCTAATGTTCAAATGGAGGTTTCCACCATTTGGTGCCTGCCAGTTTTCATTGGTACCTTCTAATTTCTTGGGCTGCAACCCCTGTAATTACCAGCCATAATAGAATGAAGAGAGCGAAAATCTAAGCACTCCATGAGTGCACATTGATGGCCAGATATGTGCCAACAGAACAGATAAAACAGCAACATTTGGCTCTCTCGTCACATCTTTGAAGATTGCCTTCAGAAACTACATTTCATGAATACTTCTTCCAAAGATTACATTTCTTCTTCTTCTGGCATATGTTATATCAAGAATAAAAGGTACCCCTGATGCCACTAACAAAAAAAACCCCATCAGGTAGTACTTATTCTTCCATTGGCTTATTGTACATATTGCAACCAGTTATAAGTGCTTTCTCCCTTCTTTCTTGTAAAGCGGAAGTTCAGCAAGGTGACTCCCCAAAACCATGGCTTCTCCCACCAGGACAGGGTTCATTCACTGGAAACAACCACAAGGTATGAGAAAAATCCAGGTTTTGCCCACACTTCTCCAAAAGGTATCACAATACACCTGGATAAGTTGATTTGTCCAACACTTCCCTCTCCTA
The DNA here is from genome assembly GCA_004320025.1 of Laticauda laticaudata. NCBI lineage: Eukaryota > Metazoa > Chordata > Lepidosauria > Squamata > Elapidae > Laticauda > Laticauda laticaudata. The sequence goes on from BHFT01019763.1 coordinate 26,605, forward strand.
TTTAGGGAAAGCCCTGGTAAATACAGAACATTTCTCAGTGGAGAATGTTAAGGAGGAATGGCTCTGCATCTCCATGGAGAAAATAGGGCAATGTCAAGTAAATATCTCCCTAGTGGTTCAGATGGCATCTCCCATAACATCCTTCTAGGAGGTGACTAAAATGGAACTCTTCCAGAGGACTTTCAAGTTAAACTTTGCTGCCATTTAGACAAATTAGCACTTCAGCTGTCATTATATACGATTTGCTTATCATTAGATGGGGGTGGGTGGTCCTTCTTGCTACCCACTTCCTTCTCTGCAAAAACATTCACCTGCAGATTTGATTTACACCATAATCAGGATTGAGGAAAGCAATCAGAATCTAGTCATACCAACCAGCCTTGAAGGAAATGAACTGAAATGAGGAAGATTCTTCCTGTGTAGTAGATTATTTGACAAGTGTTTATAATTATCAGCATAGAGATATTTTGATATTATTGTGTTAAATTTGTGGATGTTAAGGTTTATCTGGTTGCATCTTTAGTTGTGTTTGGTTAGTTGTCAACTCTATCTATCTATTTATCTATCTATCTATCTATCGATCTATCTATCGATCTATCTATTTATCTATCATCTCTATCTATCTCATCTATCATCTATGTCAACACTCTATCCTTTAAATATGACTTTGCATTACTTATAAGGCCTTCAAATATCATCTACTCCAAACTGATATTTATTGTATATCAAAACATATTAAAATATGTATTGATAAAATTAAAATCTTCCTCAACCTGTCAATCTAAAACCTTGCTTGAAAGTCAACAGGCATCTGAAAAAACACAAGTTGATCTCAAGGTAAATGGATTTTTCTCAGTTCTGTTTTCATGGCATAACCCTCGCCTAGTAAGATTCAGGTAGTATCTTCTTTCTAGATACTGTTTAGTGTGAGTGATGGGTTTCAGATTTGTTGCCTTCAGTAATGGACCTTCATTGTTTCAGCTATAAAGATAATCTCTCAAAGTAGAGATTGTATGATATGTGGACCTTCGCCAACATGGACAATAGTAAGAGATGTTGACTGCAAAATCTGTGAGTTGAAGTCTAACAATCTGGACTTAGATCAGGGAAAAGTAAAAATCACTCTGCATTATCTTGCTGCAGGTCATCTAAATGATCTTCATGTTGGTCTTAATGGGCTGAGGTCCTTCAACTGTTCAACACTTTTGCTAAAGGACACTTTCTGTGCTGAGCCAAGGACTACCACATGCCACTTTTTCTCAAAAGAAACCAGTGGTCCTGAATAGAGCCACTGAGAAAAATGAAAAAGCAACTGGCTTCTAAATCTTTCCCAAGGATCCTACTAAGGATAGCTATTTCTCTATTCCCATTTATAGCATAGTGTCCATCTGATTAAGTATCAGGAATGATGGGATAAATATGGAACCCACCGATTCCTGACAGAGAGTTTCAAAGAAAGATTTCTACTTCATCAGCCAAGGGCCCTTTAGGAACTCACATCAAAGTGACTTCCTTTCCTGCCTTCCTTTCTTTGGTGCTATTTTTTTAAAAAAATATGACCCCCTTGGAGGTGAAATTTATCTGGAAAATGGGCCATAGACCAGGGTGCAAAGAAATTGCACCCTAGTCTAAGGCCCAATTTCCAGATAAACTTTCTTCTTTCTGGCCTACAGGCTGCAGATGACATTTGAGAGGCATACAATGACTAAATCCTAAACAGAGAGAAGAGAGCAGGACAAAACTATGATTGATCTCATGTCATTTATCATCAGAGTTTGGTAAAATTAACAATTATTAAGTGCAGTCTTCTCCAGCAATGTATTTAATAATGTTTTCCTTCTTCTACAAGTTAAGTGTAAAATACCAGTAGCCATCTGAAGCAGTGGTGGGATTCCAATATTTTTACCACCGGTTCGGTGAACATGGCTTGGTGGGTGTGCTTTGCATGCATGCACACACTTTGCATGCACATGTGTACCAAATGCACACTTTGTGCAGTTGCAGAGGGATTCTAACTTGCCTCCTGCAAGCCTGCATGATCTCCCGGTCACTTCAGCAGCTGCCGCATTGCACTCTTCTGTGCCGCACAAAGCAGCTGTGCTTCAAATTCAGCAGATAAAGGTATGGGAGCCTGGGCAAGTGGGTGGGCCCAACAGCACAGTGGTGGAGAGAACCAGTTCAGTCTCCACTGCTCGTCACCGCTACCGGCTTGGCAGAACCGGTCAGAACCGGTAGAATACCACCACTGATCTGAAAACTCCGGTTCAGCATATCTGTAATCCAAGGCTCAACAACTCTGGACCTCTAGATTTTTAAAAAATATTTTTAACTGTTTTATTAATGTCATAAGCAACTCGCCTGACCAGAAATAATGGCAGTTGTCAGGTAACAATATAGTTGGGAATCACGAGTCAACACTTGTTTATAATGTTGTTGTTCAGTCGCTAAGTTGTGCCTGACTCTTCATGACACCATGGATTGTAGCACGCCAGGGCCCTGCTATATTCCACTGTCTCCCTGAGTGTACTCAAATTCATTACCACTGCATCAATGGCACTATCTAACCATCTCATCTTCTGCTGTCTTTCTCCTTTCGCCTTCCATCTTTCCCAACATCAGGGTCTTCTCCAAGGAATCGTCTCTTCTCATTTGGTGGCCAAAGGATTTGATCTTCAGCTTCAGGATTTGTCCTTCCAAAGAACAGTCAGGATTGATTTCCTTTAGGATTGACCGACTGGCTCTCCTTGGAGTCGGAGGGACCCTCAAGAGTCTTCTCCAACATTTCAAGAATGTTCTCTAACATCATTTATAGCAGGGATCTTCAAACTTGACAGCTTTAAGATTTGTGCTCTTCAACTCCCAGAATTCCTCCTCCAATCAAGTTAGCTCAGGAATTCTAAAAGTTGAAGTCCACAAGTCTTAAACTTGCCAAGTTTGATTTATAGTAACAACACCTAAACATCAGAAGGGCCTGAGACTGAAAAGTAGTGGATTCAACAACCAGTTTCTTTGCCCCTTCTGAATATTCCAGCTTTTTAGAGGTTTGCCTTCAATGGCACAAGACAGGCAAGATCTTAATAACCATTGTGCTTGCTCTAAATCCATGTAAACAATACTGCAAACTCAGTCTGGATTGCACAATTTAAATACAACAGCTTATTTTAAAAATACATAAAAACAAAGGTGCCATTCCATTGTTGCCATGTGCTTTTCATCTCTCTATACAGTTATAAAAGTATTTTATATATGCATGATCAACATATTATTTGGGTTATGACCTGCAGTCAGGATGAGAAGACAAAGACTCCAACAAGATGGAGCTCGAGAAGGAAATCAAAATTGAGCAACAGAAGAGATCAGCGGGAGATTCAAATGACATAATTTAGTTAAATGATGGCTTGAAGGAAGTCTATTGCCAGCAATAGTCTCTTTCTAAGCACAATCCCTCTGGCAACTGGTAGGAACTATGGGGGAGGGAGGGAGGAGGGAGGAAGGAAGAAGAAGGAAGGAAGGGTGAGGAGAGAGGGAAGGAGAAGCAAGTTCCTGGCAACTGGCAGGAACTGTGGGGGTGGGAGGGAGGAGGGAGGAAGGAAGGAAGGGAAAGAAGGAAGATGGAGGGAGGGAGAGAGGGAAGGAAGGAGGGAAGGAGGAAGAAAAGGAGAAGGAAAGGAGAGGGAGGGAGGAAAGGAAGGAAGGAAGGAAAGGGAAGGAAGAGAGATGTTGCTCATTCCTCTGAAATTCTGAGAATTTTTAAACTGAACAGTGCTTTAAAATAGAAAACAGGTTTCAAAGATCCATTAATCTGCAGTTCAAAATCATCTACACAGACATTGTCCAAGCACTGAAAGCATTTATATCTTGATGTGTTTCTGTCAGGTGGAAAAAGCCCAAAATGCAAAAAAATAAAAAGTAAATGATGCAAAAGGGAAAAAAACACCCTCACAATTTCATCATTTCTCACCTTGAAAGCATTCTGACATTTTAAGAGCAAATTGGCATTGCTCTTAAGAATGGTGGAGGGAAAGAAGTCCTTCCCATTATAATAAAAAAAAATAAAGTCTTCCATATGATTCTGACTCCGGGTTCCACGCTAAGAAATTCCAATCAAGCTATGAAAGTTCTCGTTCTTTTCTTCCAGCGATCAGCTGGCACACAAAACATAAGCTGTTTGTTTGTTTGTTTAAAAAAGAGGCACTTTTCTATTTTACAAAACAAGACAAATTCTACCTTGTTTTGACTCTGCAACCCAGGATGAGAGTTAATCTGGCTTTCGTAGTTTTTTGAACTATTACTATAACAGGGACAAATTGGCAGCCAAAAATGGGAAGTTAAAAATGGCTTTTCTCTCATACAGAATAAAAGAAAGGAAGGAAGGAAGGAAGGAAGGAAGGAAGGAAAGAAAGAAAAAGAAAGAAAGAAAGAAAGAAAGAAAGAAAGAAAGAAAGAAAGAAAGAAAGAAAGAAAGAAAGAAAGAAAACATCTCATCCAGCTTTGGTTCTCCAATCTGCTCTCAACGCCATGCTGGATTTGGGCAGTCCTCTTTTTCTGTCTTCCAGAGACAAATAAGCAGATCAAATAAGTCATTCCTATGAACGACTTTGATTTTTTTTTTTTATTTGAAGTCCAAATATGACTTCCAGACAAGCCTGGATGGAGTGAATGCAGCACTGATAGGATCTGCAAGGTGAAGTGGTAGGGTGGCGCGGAGAGGCAGCCCGTGTACGCAGCGTTCCCGGAAGGGGCACCTTGCATTCCAAGGTTCATATCCTACTAGGCGCTCCTTTTCTTCCTAATGGGACTGGAACTGCTGTATGGTTTCAATTCAGCCTGTTGCACCTGTAAAAACAAACAGACGCCACGTTGGAGAAAGGTAAGCCCAACTTGCTCCTCCGTGTGTTAATGGCTCCCTGGAGAGGAATCAAAGAAAAACTAAGAAAGGTTCGATCGCCATGAATCATTTTCTAAACACAGGAACATGGGGGATTAATTGCAGGAAGGATTGGAAGAGTCACGGATCATTTCTAGAACACCAAAATATTAAAAACAGATTTTTTTTTCTTCCTGGTCCTAATGAAACGAGCCAGAATTTGGGTGGAGAATAGAAAAGCTTTCCACTTGATTGGGGTATTTTGCAGAAAATATCTTTTCTTTCTCTTTTTGGAGTTCTTTCTCTGAGGGTTGGATTTAAAGAAACCAGATTTCTCTGCTAGACATTCAAAGGTGCTTTTTTCTTTAAGAGGCAACTGAACAGTTTTTTTTCCAGGAGGAGGAGAAGGAGGGGAAGGGCAAGAGGAAGAAGAGGAGGAGGAAGAAGAGGAGGAGGTGGTGGCAGTGGTGGTGGTGGTGGAGGAGGAAGAGGCGGAGGAGGAGGAAGAGGAGGAGGAGGAGGAGGAGAAGAAGAAGAAGAAGAAGAAGAAGAAGAAGAAGAAGAAGAAGAAGAAGAAGAAGAAGAAGAAGAAGAAGAAGAAGAAGAAGTTGTTTTGCTTCTCACCCAAGAAGCTTCATTAGTACTGGTGGTGGAGAACTGATGAAAACTTCTTGGATGAGAAGCGAAACCTCAAGGAAAAAGCAGTCAAATTGCCTCTTGAAGAAAAAGGTGCCTTTGAGACAACTATGGCCTAGATGACTGAGAATCTCCATAGACATCTTGCTAGACACAATTTTCTGAAGTTCGGGAAGATGTCAAGATGCCTAAGTTTGTAAATCAGATACTAGACATTCAAAGTTAAAACCTAGGAAAAACCCTCTTTTTTCCCCCTTCAATCAACTGACTTAAAGTTGGAATCAATCATGTTCTGTTATATGTTCCATGATACTTTAAATCTATTTGATCTAAACTAATACATTCATCTTTATGTATCTGACAAAGTTGTTTCTGGTATATGCATGCCACCACAAAATTTCTCACCTTTAAAGGGTCAGTAGACACTGCTACTTCTTTGACAAACGTACTTAGACAGTTCGGGTTTATTCAAACTGAAAATCAATTTTGTCCTCCATGACCCCGTTGCATTTAAAACCAACAGTGCCAAGCAAAGCTCTTCTATTTTACTTTATTCCATTTGCAGCAGGATTATTAAGCATAAACAACAGTTCTAGAATGCAGTGTCTCTTGTTGAGTCCTTCTGTGAATCTTACTAATGACTTGAACTGCTGGCACTCATTTTCACATGCCTTTTCACTTCCTTAGCTATTTTCACCAACTCCCCTTCTTTCACCTCTCTGTATTTCAGAGGAAGGGGGTTTGTTATAGATGCAACTCAAAATTCCAAGTCTTTATCAAACACCTTCACTCCAAGCAAAAGGTCACAGCACATGATAAAATAATTAAGAGATGATCCAATGAAATATTTTTTATTTTATTTTTTAAAAGTGAAAATTCATTTAAGTTTCATGATTTTGCACTCTGGGAATTGGACATTTCTGGTCAAAAGCTATATATATAGTTCTAGGTTAGGAAATATCTCTCTCTCTCTCTCTTTCTCTCCCTCCTAACTTAGAACTCCTGCTTTCTAGCATGGTGCCTCAACTACTTGACCAAACTGGCTTTCTGGTTAATGGTTAATCTCTCTCTCTCCTCCCCCCCTTCCTCTCTCTCCCTCCCTCCCTCCATCCCTCTGTCTCCTTTCCTCTCTCTCTCTCCCTCTCTTCCCCTCTCTCTCCCTTCCTCCCCACCTCCCTATCCATAATCCCTAATAAATGCTAACTGACTGACCCAGAAGCAATCATATTAAAATCAGAACAATCTTTCCTGGAATGTAAAATTGGGCAAATGATACTTTACCCACCTTTTTTTTTTAAAGGGTTATTGTGCTTTGCTTATTTTAAAAAAAAAAAGGGGGGGGGTGTTTAAATTCCTATAAGTNTTTTTTAAAGGGTTATTGTGCTTTGCTTATTTTAAAAAAAAAAAGGGGGGGGGTGTTTAAATTCCTATAAGTTCTTATGAAAATACAAATCCCCGGGCAGCCTTTTTCCATACCTGCCCCCACTTCCAGGCTTCTGAAAAAAAGAGAACCCTGTTTCGAGGTTCAGATGGCCTCTTTTTTTTCCCTGTGCCTGCCCTTGCTCTTCTCACCCCTCCTGGTTAATGATCCTGTCCCCATGCTTGTGTACTGCTCGCCAAAATGGCCCTCCAGCATCACACCTGCTGCTCTTTGGCCCCAGCTCCACTTCTCTCTGTTTGAGACCCCATCCCATACTTACCCTCTGAACATCGGATGGGACCCTGGAGAGGAAGTCCAGCAACTCATTATTGTCAATGGAATAAGGATTCCTTAGCTTCTTGGTAAATTTATGTATGCCTGGAAAAGACAGAAGGGAAAAGGACTTTTTAAAAAAGGCTTGGCGGGGAAGGGGAGCAGGAAAATACACACACGCACGCACACATGCACCCCACAGCATGGAGCTGCCTGACATGCTCAGACAGGAAGGTGGGCGGGTGGCTGAGCGAGTTTTGTAAAGGAAAAGAATGAGTGTGAAAACACCAAGAAGCCGGACACATGTTGCTCTCACGCGGAATCGTGCACAAACATTTCTTCCTTGAAGAAACCAGTGGGAGGTTTATTACGAAAGTCAGCCAGCCGTTCGGCTCAGGAATAAAAAATCCCATTGTTCACACAAGAAGGGGCAGGGGAAGTGCGAGCTGCCACTGGCAAGATGGCTAGCACATTTCTGAAGAGCCTGAGAACCTGTCCGAACAAGATCTGGGGACTCTTAAGTTGTCTCCTACGAAAGTTGTCCTCTTAAAAGCTTCTGCATTTGGGAAGAGGAGTGATTCACCGGATGCCTCTTTCTTGAGAGTAGCTGGATCCTTCCTCAAAAGTAATTCAGGAAAAACTACCCAGCCAGCCAGTCTATCATGGTCTATCCTCCCTGTTCTCAAAAGGAGAGTGACGGCAGAGCAGAACCATCAAAAGGTCAACTTGGAGGTAAGGTAAAGGTTCCCCTTGCACATACGTGCTACTCGTTTCCTGCTCTAGGGGGCAGTGCTCATTTCCGTTACAAAGCCGAAGAGCCAGTGCTGTCCAAAGACGTCTCCGTGGTCATGTGGCCGGCATGACTGAACACTGAAGGCCCACGGAAAGCTGTTCCCTTCCCACCAAAGAGGTCCCTGTTTTTCTCCTTGCATTTTTACATGCTTTCAAACTGCTTGGTTGGCAGAATCGGGGACAAGGAACGGGAGCTCACTCCGTTATGAGGTGCTAGGGATTCGAACCGTTGAACTGCCGACCTTTCTGATCGACAAGCTCAGCGTCTTGGCCACTGAGCCACCACATCCCTCAACTTGGAGGTACAGGGTGCACAAAACTGTTGACCTGCAAAAGTCTGCAGAGATGTTGAACACTTCCAAAATTTGCTTCTGCTATCATTTAACACACATGCACAAAAGACACGAGCATAACGAAAGGAAGGAATGTGCAAAGCTGGGTGAAAGATCTCTCAGGAAAGATGGGGGAACTCTACACACGCTGGGACACAAATACTGTTAGTCCACAACTTACAAATATTTGTTTCGTGACCAAAGTTACAACACCACTGGAAAAAAAAAGTTACTTATGACCTCCTTTCACTTACAACCAATACACCATCCTCACGGCCACGTGATCAAAATTGAAATGCTTGGCAACTGGCCGGTATTTATGATGGTTTCACTGTGATCACCTTTTGCAACCTTGCCAGCAAGCAAAATCAATGAGAACCCAGATTCACTTAACAAACATGTTATTTGCTTAACAATTGCAGTGATTCCCTGAATATCGGTGGCAAGAAAGTTGTTAAAGACACTTAACAACTGTCTTCCTCAGCAATGGAGCTATTGGACTCAATTGTGGTCATAAGCCAAGGGCCAAGTGAATTTGAAACATCCCTCGTAAAGGTAGCTGAACAATCACCCACTTCCAAGGTGGGCACTGTTCTTCTACCATCATCTGGAGAGCCTTAAGGAAAATATCCCAAAGGTGCTCTTTTCAAAAGGCAGCTGGACTTTGTTTTTCCTTGAAGACGTTTCACTTCTCATCCAAGAAGTTTCTTCAGTTCTGATGTGAATAATAGAGGACCGAGGAAGCCCTAAACTGAAGAAGCTCCTTGGATGAGAAGTGAAACGTCTTCAAGGAAAAACAAACTCCAATTCCTCCTCCTCTTCTTCCTCCTCTTCCGCCTCCTCCCTCCCCCTTCCTCTTCTTCCTTCCTTCCGTCCTTCCTCCTCTACCTCTTCCTCTCTTCTTCTTCTTCCCCCCTCCTCCTCCTCTCCCCCGCCTCTTCTTCCTCCTATTCCTCCTCTACCTCTACCTCTTCCTCCTCCTCCCCCTCTTCCTCCTCCTCCTCCTCCTCCTTCTTCTTCTTCTTCTTCTTCTCCTCCTCTAATGAAGAATCCCTGCAAGGAAGTAATCTTCTCTATAATCACTTAGGGGTGGAGTCTGGGCAACTGAATGGAGCTGAGCATTTACTGGCGGGATTCCCTTCCTGTTGCCAACACGCAGTTTTTCCCCAGCAGATATATACCCATTGTGCCTAAAGAGAGAAATAGCTGCCTCTACCTAGGATCAAATTCATGGCCTCCTGATTGTGAGGTGAGAGCTCCACCTCTAGGACGCCGCATCACTCAAAAACAAAGTCCAGTTGCTGTTTGAAAAAGTACTTTTGGTGTCAACCATGACCTGCATGACTGAGAATCTCCACATACACTGAAGCAAGTGTCTTTCCAGAGGCGGCAGCTTGACTTTAAAAGGTTCTTCCCACCACCACCCCACCAAGCTCCCCCCCAAAAAAAATATTACCTGGAGCTCACTTTTACAGTTTGTTTTGGCAGCAGCAAACAAATCCTTTCTGAATATTTCTACACCGTTATTCTGTTTTGGTCTGTTTTGCTTCATCGCTGCTGTTGGAGTGGGAAGGCTTGCCTTGCTTATGTTAAGTATTAAATTCAATTATTGTCCTTGCTTGTTTTAAACTGCTTTGCAATCTTTTCTAGGCTATATCGTAAAATACTTCGTGACCAGCTATGATTGAAGCAATCGCTGGAAATCTAAGGAACTAAACAGATTGTAAAAATTGTGACCAAATTGAATTTTTTTTTTATTTTACTGCATAGATAAATGATTAAATACCTCCTAAGGGTAATTATATTAACCAGAAATGTGCAAAGAGGCAATCTGGAATTGCCGTGTGTAATTTTTGCCCTGGAATGAGTCAATTAATATCTCAGGGATGTTGTGCACAATTTTGGCAGAACAGTGGCTGGTACAAGAAATGATCAGAGTATTAGAACTGCATGAATTTCTATCTGCCAGCCTGCCTGCCTGCCTGCCTATCTATCTACCTCTTTCAAATACCTGTGTCTGTCTGTCTGTCTATCTATCTATTGTCTGTCTGCCTATATCGATCTATCTCTCCCTCTCTCTCCCTTTCCCCTCTCTCTCTACCTATATTTTGCTATCTATCTATGTATCTATGTATCTATGTATCTATCTATCTATGTATCTATGTATCTATCTATCTATCTATCTATCTATCTATCTATCTATCTATCTATCTATCTATCTATCTATCTCTATCATCTCTCTTTCTCTATCATCTACCTGTGGCTCTGTCTATCTATTATCTGTCTTTCTGTTTGTCTATATCTATCTATCTATCTATCTATCTATCTATCTATCTATCTATCTATCTATCTATCTATCATATCTATGTCTATCATCTATCTATCCATCCATCCATCCAACCATCCATCCATCCATCTATCCATCCAATACCTATCTTATTTTTTATCCCATCTTTATCATATAGTGTAGTTTTATTATATAATACAAGTAAATCAAGGCAGTGACAGACTTAATATTGCTCTCCTACTACTGTCAGAACTGCCACCTCACTGCCAGTCTGCCATGAATTCTGTGGGGAGGCTGGAAAGGAAGGCAAAAGCTTGGGGAAAGGGAAACTGAACTGTGAGAACCAATGAAGTCTTCAGGGCCATTTCCCTGGCAGAAGATTGCCAACATATAGACTTAAGTGTTTCCAAAACATCCCTCTTAAAATTGATTGGACAATGAGACAAGCAATGAGAAGGAAGGGAAATTAACTGGGAAAATTTGGCAGCAAACCCTTACTCCAGTCTTTACTGAACTAAGAGTAATTACTGCAATTCTATTTTATGATCTTTTTGGCCACTGTTAAGCCAATCATTGCTGTTCACTGATTCACACAGATTAAGTGAGCTTTTCCCCCCTGTTGATTTTGCTGCAAAAGTCAAAAATGGCAGTCACATGACCTGAGGCATTGCAGTTATTGTAAATACATACTGGCTGCCAAGCACCCAAATTTTTGATTAGAGGACAGTGGGGCTGCTACAATAGTCGTAAAATGCAAGGACCGGACATTTTTTTTCCCAGTGTAACTCTGAATGGTTGCTAAACAAATGATTGTAAGTCAAGGACTACTGGTACGGCTCCACAGACTGTTATAGAAATGCACGTAGTAGAATCGGTCAAAGGAAATGGCATGAGGAACAGACTTACCCCATATTAAAATGATGTACCGTAATGGTATGTAATACAGCACAATCATTGCTATTGTGAGCACCAAGCAAGCCAGTGCAGAGAGGAAAGGAACAGTCCAGTTGAACGTACTGAAACCAACATGCAAAAATATTTTTAATTAATTTTCTATAACATTTCTTAGTGCTTAATAAACATTGTGCTATCTGAGTATTTAAATGGCTCAACAATACAGATTCCATTCTTCCTCTCCACCCCTTTTTCCCAGCCATTGGTAAAATAAGTTCCATGTTTGATAATATTCTCTGTCCCTGCAGCCTGGAAACATCAAAGGACTGGCCCATGATGCCTCTGGTGGCTAAAACGGGCTGTGTGTGACGCCCCCCCCCACCTCATTTTCACCCTCCGTGGCCTCCTGCAGCACTCAGCCAGCCAAAAATGGGCCAGAAAATGCGTCAAAAATGTGAAAACGAGTCAAAAAATGGGCCAAAATATGGCTAGCAGAGTGCTGCAGGAGGACATGGAGGGAGAAAACAAGGTGTGGGGGGCCATATGCAGACTCCCCCACACCCCATTTTGGCCAGCAGGATGCTGCAGGAGGCATCCATCATACTGCTGCCCCCCCGGCCCATGGAGGAGAACTACAATGATGGTCTGGCCCTCAAAGAAATCCAGTTTGACACCCCTGCTCTAGTGCAACAGCCCTCAACATTTTGGGCACCAGGGACCAGTTCCATGGAGAGACGTTTTTCCATGGACCTGGTTTCATGTGCTGCCTGTATCCCGTGGATGGGGCTTTGCTTGTTTGCACAGCCCAGTTTCTAGGATGCCGCCATCCAGTGCTGGTTCACAGACTGGGAGTTGGCAACCCTTGCCTGGGAAATACTGATTCAAGTGAACTGCACAAGAATCATTGTTATGGAAACTTGAGCATTCTTGTTTTTTGTTGAATCAAAACTTATTGTTTACATTTTTCAGGAGTTGGCAATTTTGGAAGTCCTTGATGTCTTTTCATCAACAGTGTCTCAATTATAATGGGACAATTTAATGTTAAGTAACATACTTAATTTAGGCATTAAGGATTGCAGATAAAGCAGTCTCAATGATGTTTTCCCAATAAGGCAACTGGACTTTCTTGGGTTTTTTTCCCCTTGAAAACGTTTCGCATCTCATCCAAGAAGCTTCTTCAATTTCAGTGAACTGAAGATGCTTCCTGGATAAGAAGCAGAATGTTTTCAAGGGGGGAAAAACAAGGAAAGTCCAGTTGGAAAAGCACCTTTGGGACAACCATGATCTGGATGATTGAGAATCTCCACAGACATTGTCGCAGAAAGTTGGGAGTCCAATGGTACCATCATGTGCCTTGCCAAACAGGAAGAAGTCTTCTCATCTGTCTTCCATGTAGAGCGATTTTGACGGTTAATTGGGCATGAGGGAGATAGAAAGCTTTGCTTTCTTCCCCTCCAAGGACATCTTTTTTTAAAAAAAAAAAAAACTAATGAAGATCAATGGAAACCTAGTTTCCAACTATCTTCATATCTAAAGGGTGCAAAGGAGATAATATCAATTCTGCTCCCATCTAGTCAATCACATGGTCAAAGAGTTGAGTATCTCTGCTTCCAATTCTTCACCCGTCTCTACATGTTATGAATTGCTTTGCTCCCCAGAGCGGCTGTGTGAATTGCACCCAGTCTTCAGAGGTCAAGCAGACACCCTTTGGCTTTGGATCAGAAGTAGATCAACTCCCTCTTTCTGCTCTTTACAAGATACTAAGGAATAACTCAGTTGGGTCATGAAGAATGCTTTCTCTAAATTGATGAGGGTTTTTTTTATTTTTTTTTTAATGAATAGAGGACATAATGCATCTCTCAGCTTCAATGGAGACCTTCCCATTTAAATTAGAGTGAGGGTGATCCCAGGCCAATAAATATATGAAATGCATTTTTAAATCCTTGGAGTCTGAGAGAAGCAAGCTAGCTATTAAAAAGGTTCTTTGATACCAAGGGTTATGCTGATGGAAAGGCTTGTGTAAACCATTGTGACGCTTGTTCAAACTACTTCAGCGGACTTCCCCTCCTTCTTCTTCGTCCACAGTAACATTACAATTGAGACACAATTGGATTCTTGAGGGATTAGGCAGGGCAACCATATTAATGTCCCACTGGGATCTTAAGGGATCATTGTCACAGCGATGAATGCCAGAAGGAAGTCACCCAACGTTCACAATCTCATTGCCATCCAGCTGCACATAGAACAGTGCTCTGTTCAGACTCAAAAGCCATTCTTACATATTCCCGGCCAGCTGGGACAGATGTGGCACAATCACAACACATGGGTTTCTAGTATTTTTAGACCCCCACGCGGCTGCACTTTGAAAGAGGGGGAACTGTTGACAAGGCTCTGTTTGTGAGCACATGGAAGTGTTTGGAAGAGGGAGACAAAAACAGGGGTCACACAGTTATGCCAAAAAACCCTCTTTACTTCATGGGGGCCTATTCTCCACTGGCTGTGACCCCAGAAAAGAACCTGAAATTTTCAGATGAAACTAAGAAAGGGTAGACCTGTCCAATGTAGTAACAGCAGATTGTTTGGTAATCAGAGCAAAAGGTTGGGTGGAAAACATGTGGGGTATAAGTCCAATGAATTAAAAACCAAATTTGGTGGCAAAAAAGAATTGAAATGGAACTCATGATTTTTGTTGTTCAGTTGCTAAGTCATGCCCAACTCTTTGTGACCCCATGGCCCATAGCACACTAGGCCCTCCTGTCCTCCACTGTCTCCTGGAGTTTGCCCAAATTCATGATCATTGTGATCTAACCATCTCATCCTCTGCTGTCCCCTTCTTTTGCTTTCCAGCTTTCCCAACATCAGGTTCTTCTCCAATGAGACCTCTCTTCTCATCTGGTGGCCAAAGTATCTGAGCTTCAGCTTCAAGATCTGTCCTTCCACAGAACAATCAGGGTTGACTTCCTTTAGGATCGACTGATTTGATAACAAATGAGAAGTGGCTGGAATTTTTAAACTCCTTAGAAGTTTTTAGAACTGTGTCTATTTTTTCAGCATTATGTAGCCAAGAAATCTTAGGCATACCAATAAAGGGGTGAACTGAGGAAGAAGATCACTTGGACAATGATCACTTGGACAATCATCAACCCAGCAGAATATCTAATGTCTCAGTTGATCCAGATTATTTTGAAATCATGGCCTAAAACCATTGAAATTAAATTGTGGGAATGAATTTAAGCGTGTGTAATGTGGCACCCTTGCTCTGAAGAGACCAATATTGTTCCATTTGACACATGGGGAAACATGACTTTTTGTTCCATGGAGATAAATCTTGGATTTTTAATGCAGAGTTCAGAATTCCTATAGATTTCTTTCTTTCCTTCCTTCCTTCCTTCCTTCCTTCCTTCCTTCCTTCCTTCCTTCCTTCCTTCCTTCCTTCCTTCCTCCCTCTCTAGAGTTGGGAGAAAGTGACTGGCCCAAGGATATCAACCTGGCTCCATACTTAACATGGAACTAGAATTACCAGTTTCTGGTTCTCCATAAATTTCCAGTCATCATTAAATGTATGAGAAATTCAGAAAGAAGAATTCTTGAGTGATAGATTATCACCACTGAGTTGACATTCAGGTGAAGGAAACAACCTTTATTCCATTCTGTATTGGCTTTTAGAAATTTCCAATTAAAGGGGTTTTTTTTTTCCAATTGTTTCCAGCCATGGTGTTCAGAGGTTTTTCAGAGCATGGGAACAAAACTTTGACTTACTTTTTTATCCTTTCTGCAAAAGATGCTATTTCCTCCAAAAGTGTTTGGACTGTTATAACAATGTCTTGGACCATGTGAATTCTTTCTATTAAACCCTTTTTGTCAGACTCCTGCAAGGAGGGAGGAATGAGAAGAAAAAGAAGAAAAAAATATATTTATTTTCTTTTTTAAAAAGTGGCCTAGACAATAAAAGGTTACAAGAAGGTTATCAGAAGTAACAGCATTCAGGTTAGTTACATTTCAGATCCACATGTCTGCTTATTGCTGTATTGTAGTTTGGAAAACAGTTGTGTTTTCTCCAAATTACTAACCCTTTTTTTTAAGACTTACAAACCAGCAAACAAACAACCAGATGCATTTCTTGTTCCAGCATTCCGTGAACATTTCAATCAAATCAGCCAGAATTAAAAAAAAAAAAAACCAGGGCTACTTAAGAAAGAAGACAAGAGAAAAAAGCAAAAAGAAATAGAGGGAAGCACTTTTTATAAATGAAGATTCCAAAACTTATGATGTTACTCCCAAAAGTGCTTTTTCAAGAGGCAACTGAACTTTCTGGGTTTTTTTTGAAGACATTTAGCTTCTCATCCAAGAAGCTTCTTTAGCTCTTCTCCATCATCCAGTCAAAGCTGAAGAAGCTTCTTGGATGAGAAGCAAAATATCTTCAAAGAAAAACCAGAAAGTCCAGTTGCCTCTTGAAAAAGCATCTTTGGGGCAACCATGACCTGGATGGCTGAGAATCTCCAGAGACATATGATGTAACTATACATCCAAGTTGAACATGTTTGTTGCAGGCAGGAAAGCATTTCCAAGAATGGTGATGATGATGGACATGGTGAACATTAGTGGTGGAATGGGACTATTGTATAAAGTACAGGTAGCCCTCGACTTTCAATAGTTCATTTAGTGACTGCTCAAAGATACAACGGCACTGAAAAAAGTGACCTATGACCATTTTTCACACTTACGACCTGCGTAGCTGTCCCATGCTCGTGTGATCAAAATTTGGAGGCTTGGCAACTGACTCATACTTATGACGGTTGCTGTGTCTCAAGGTCATGGGATCCCCTTTTGCAATCTTTTGACAAGCAAAGTCAATGGGGAAGCCAAATTCACTTAACAACTGGGTTACTAACTTATCAACCGCAAGGGATTCACCTAATAACTGTGGCAAGAAAGTTCATAAAATAGAGCAAAACTCACTTAACAAATGTCTCACTTAAGAACAGAAAATTTGGGCTCAATTGTGTTGTAACTTGAGGAACAACTTAGACTTAGATTTAGATTTAGAATAACTTTATTGTCACTTTGAATTAGCATACATCAAAATGAAATTTCGTTGCATACAGCTCTCCAAGGGTCACCACCTCCCGTAGATCTATGAAAATTAGATGTTATCTTCTCAGTGTTTTAAGCCCTAACTACAACTCAGGGTTCAAAACTAAGTGTTAGATGTGACACTCGGTCTTACCTAGTGGCGTCATAATGAGTGGGTTACTCCCAAGACCACCAAAAGTCCAGGATAGAGGCATGACATAGTCTATGCAAAGGCTAACCCACTGCTCACTCCAGGAGTTCGATCCTGAAGGGCTCAAGGTTGACTCAGTCATGAGAATAATTTGTAGCAGAGTTCTCTAAACTTGGCAATTCTAGTTGGCTGAGGAATTCTGGAAGTTGAAGTCTACAAGTCTTAAAGTTGCCATGTTTGGAGACCCCTATTTTATAGTAAAACAATATCTGAAGACTCCTCACATCCTGGGTTTCAACACTTCCCCTCAGGATGGTGCTATAGGGCAGGGGTCCCAAACCACCGGGCCCGAGACCGGGACCGGTCCGTGGATCATTTTGTACCGGGCCACAAAGAATGAATAATCATGATTAAAATATATATAAAAATATGTTTTTAGTAAAGAAATAGTAAAGAAGTCCTTTACTATTGGGGAATAATTGATTTTGCCGGTCCTTGAAAAAGTGTTTCTGCGTGAAACTGGTCCCTGGTACAAAAAAGTTTGGGGACCACTGCTATAGGGCATTGTAAACATCTGAACATAAGGACATTTTTCCCCTTATGCCTTCACTCTGCTAAAGACCTAATTCCCACAGCATTGTGTTATGTCTAAGAATATTTACTCATGTATTATGGCTGAATTTACTACTATCCTTCTCATCTTTTCTACTACCTTCTCCTATTGGTACTTTATGATTATACTACTTTGTTTTTTGTATCTACAGTGATAGTTTTTGCACCAGGGATAAGTTCCTTGTGTGTCTCATCATACTTGGCCAATATTCTTTTCTTTTTTTCTTCTCTTCATTTCTCTTTACCCTACCCTACCCCTCCCTACATTCTATTCTATTCTGTTCCTAGGTTGACTCAGCCTTCCATCCTTCTGAGGTCAGTAAAATAAGGAACCAGACTGTTGGGGCAATAGGCTGACCTATTGTAAACCACTTAGAGAGGGCTGTAAAGCACCATGAAGCAGTATATAAGTCTAAGTGCTGTTGCTATTGTTTTTAGAATCTGTACTGAAGTACCTTCAAGCAAAATGACCCCATTAAAGCTTCACACCACCTGATTATAAGGTTTTTATTTTAACCAAGTGTTGGATGAACATTAGTATGGAAATAAAGACATATTATTGGATTTGCAAAATGAAAAATCCTGATAAACGCCACGCAAGTTAGTGATATGACTATATAAAACATATAAGAATCTTTCTCAAATGCTTCACCTTGGACTCTGGTTTTTAAAATCCTTCTTTTATTTGCAAACAAGAATGCACTTAGGAACATTTTAAAAGCATACTGGGCTTTTCTTCAATAAAGGCCCCATTTCAGTCCTCTGTTAAAATTCCATCTCTTCTTTTTTTTCTCCCAAAAGTGTAACCAACTCACTTAGCTTTAATCATTCTACATCATTCTAAATTGTGCTTCAAACTTCTCAACTTCTCTGTCCACAATGGCTCTAAAAGTTGCCTTTCTTTTCTTCCATGTAAGATGTTCTACCCTGATAGGTTGAGGGTGTGGGCAAGGAAAGACATGCATTTCTGCAGTCACTCCGTGTTGTGTCTCTGAATGTGAACTACACCGAAGGTTGCCCATACTTTGCTCTTGGTTATGAGACCAAAAGACAGCTGGAAGGACCTAGAATGGAGCAGCTGGCAACCTTCCAGCCCACATCCTTCCCTTCCATAGGGATGTTTTGGGATAAATATTCTGGATCTTTTTCCCTCTGTTCTCTGCAGCCCATTTTTTATTTGATCTTTTTTCGGCCAACTTCTCCCTCAACCCCAAAAGTTGGTCCCAATCTCCATATTTTTGGAAAGTTCTGCTGAAAGACAGAAAGAGTTCTCAGTCTCCTTCTATCCTTTCTTTACAATATTCTGCTGAGTTGGAAAGCATGTTTTTTTTTAAAGAAAAAGATGCAACAGTCAACCAGAGCTAAATGTTATCGGGCAGTTTATAGTCCAAGTATCCTTTGGGTCCTCCACCCCATAAAATGTCCACCAAGTCTCCACATGTAGCCGGGCTCATTTGTTTGAGTGCCTTAGATTACATTAACGCAATAAAAGCAATCTTATCGATATTAAGAGCTCTGATGGTGCAGTGCTTGGAATGCAGTACTGTAGGCTAACTCTGTCCACAATTTGGAGTTCGATCCTGACCAGCTCAAGGCTGACTTGGTCTTTCATCCTTCTGAGGTCGATAAAATGAGGATCCTTCCTTCTCTTCTCTAGATTAGTCATACCCAGTTCCTGCAACCATTCTTCATTTGTTTTAGTCTCTACCCCTTTATGGTTTCTAAGTTCCAGCGCGTTGCTTCCAAGCATGAATGGTTGAGGCTGATTCGAAATCGAGGGACTGCATGCCATGTTTTTCCTAGTTCGAGCTAACTTCTGACCGGTTCTTAACAGCAGTGAAATAAACATTTGCAAGTGAGATCTTTCAAAGCAAGCCTGTTCTTGCAGCATGGAACTGTGAAGAACCGTTACATGGCAGCTGGATAGCTATCCTGCTGGCTTTGTTTACACATCTCAGATTGCACTACAAAAATGTGGCGATCACGCAATTTAGCCACACAATATTACATCTTCTCTTGTGAGCTTGCTGGACTGCCTGGGAACGAGAGATTGAAATAAGTGGGAATCAGAGGTTTATTCTGATGTCCAAAGAGTCCCAAGGACCTTGCTTCATAGACAGATGTCTACATGTCTTGCCATCAAGGTAGGAACAGTCTGTAGATGCAAAGGCAGGGCCTTTTCTGTAACCCATCTCAATTGTAGAATACCTTCCCAAGGAAACACAGTCCCTGATCCATTCTTAACAGGTTCTAGAAGGGCAGTACTCTTTTCTACTTTTAATGAATATAATATTTGTTTTAAACAGAACCTCACCTTGGTTTTATCCACTGTTATGATTTTTAAGCATTACTGTATTAATATTGGAAATTAATCTAAGTTTTCATTCTGATAGCCTGTAGCCTGCATGTTTTCCTGTTCTGTTCATGCACAGTGAAAGCTCTGATTTTCTATTCTATGTTTTCTAATTTTTCTTTTTACTCTTTCATTTAAAGAGTATAAAAGTACCATTTATAGATGGT
Organism: Laticauda laticaudata; assembly: GCA_004320025.1. Taxonomy (NCBI): domain Eukaryota; kingdom Metazoa; phylum Chordata; class Lepidosauria; order Squamata; family Elapidae; genus Laticauda; species Laticauda laticaudata. Next base: position 46,462 of record BHFT01019763.1, read on the forward strand.
TAATAAAAGTACCATTTAAAAAGACGAAAAATACAACCTTGCAAATAAATTCACAGTTAAGAATTGATTAAATAACACTTGTGTTACTTCATATCTCCCCCTCATACTTCTGAACAGAGAAAGAATTACTAGGTTTAAACAAGACCACAAAAGGGTAAGTTCAATCTTTTAGGGAAAAGAGTTTTTTAAAAGACAAAAATTGTTGAACAGAATAAGAATTTTTACTCTTTTGCCACAAAATAATCAGCCTGTTTTTTGGAAAATGAGCTCCATGGACATGGTCCAAGGGAGGCTGAAATATTCAAACATTTTACATTTATCATGCAGTCCCGAATAATGAGGCTGTTGAGAATTTATTCCAAAGAAGGCTATATTTTTAACATATCAAGTAGTCCTGCTATTGTCTTGGCCAATCTGACCTTCGGGATAGGAGGTTCCGAGCCCCTTTCAGGAATTAACCATGGGGAAATCAGCAAGCAGAGAATGTTTAAGGAATCCCCCTAACAATGATACAAAGTGGGCAAGACTGTTCTTTTTTGGGAGGAAGGGATCCTTGTTTTCGGGGGGGGCGGGGATATAGGTAGGATTTTCATGTCTTTCCCTCCACATAACAGAATGAAGCCCACTGTAGGAGAAGCAGTGACAAACTGGGGGTGAAATGAAAGAGGGAACCATCCTAGCATCAGTACATAGCCACAAGCAAAATAAATCCAACCCTGCCCCCTTGTGTGTCATTGGCCCTTATCTAACTCAAACCAGGTATCCATCATTAGTTAAGAAGATTCCTATATGTAGGCTTTTAGCAATAAAGCAGTCTAACTGAACCTTCATTGGTGGACCTAGTCTTTCACCCTGACACCTACATCTACCAGGCCACATTGAAAAAGCTCTACAGCTTACCTTAAAGGAAAGAGTTGCCTATTGTTGCTCTAAGTCTACAGGGAAAACTTTTCACAATAATGTGAGAAATGTAACAGGGCACCCAAGACCTGAACAAAAAGCTAAGGAACAAAAGAAATGGGGTTTTCTCATTAAATAAGCCTATTTCAGTATACGGCCAGATCTCAGGAAAACCTGGCACGGCCTCCTTTAATGACAAAATAAGCTTTTTTTTTTTCAGGAAAAAAAAGAAAGACAATCCTTTTTTAAAAAAAACCTTCACTTAGTACACAATGAAATGAAACCTGTGTAACGCTGGAAGCAGGGGAGAAAAAAGTGACGTTTTAGAAGTCTTACAATTTCATGGAAGAAGTCAGACTCTGTGGTTAAAGGCCATCACTAAGGAGAAACCTTTAATGGTAGCTTGCTTGAGAAACCAACCATTATTATTTTCCACCACAGTTGGTATTTGGAAAAAGAGGGGGAGGGGAATTACAAAAAAAAAAAAAAAGATCCAACAGCCCAACATTTTTTTAGTTTAAAGTTTGATCATTCATATGGAAAGGAATTAATTGGTTCCTCTGTTTTTTAATTAACTGTCTAAGGAGTTTCTAAGCTGTAAACAGTTAAGTCTCCAAAGACACATTACAATTCCTAGAAGCTCTCTCTGTTATGGTCAAGAAAGATCTCTGTATATTTTGACAAGAACCCAACCATTCACTTGATAGAAACCATGTTCCTCTGGGTTACATCCCAGCCAACTGGAATCCCTAGAAGTTGTTATATTGTGTGGGAGAGGAGAATGTACTTCATTACAATTTTTAAAAAATAAAAAGTCGGCTTTTTAGTACTGTACTATAGTACTATATTACTATATTACAGTACTATAGTACTGTACTTTAGTACTATATTTTAGTAACCTGATGCGAAAAAGAAAAGGTACTAATAAATGCTTGAAATACATAATTGGTTTTCTGCAATGCATTATTATTCTAATGTATAGGAATTACTCTTTGTAGACTAATGTTCCCAATATGTGTGAATCTATGCTTGTAGAAACTTTATTTCCAGTTTAAGGTCTCGGATTCCATTATTCCCTCTTACCTTGTCATCATCATCCTCATCCTCTTCTACGATAATGTAGTCCTTTAAAATCAAAAAGAAGATAAATATTAGACCATTTGAAAAAGTCCACACAATGTATAAGTACTCCTTTTGAAAAATACATGCTTCATTTTATGCAAAAAAAGAGAGCAAAACAAACCAGGTCTCTTGTATATTATTCAAATCTTATCTATCTATCATCTATCTGTCTGTCTGTCTGTCTATCTATCGTCTATATCTATCTATCTATCATCTGTTTATCTATCATCTATCTATCTATCATGTGTCATCTATCATCTCTGTCTATCGTCTATCTGACTGTCTATCTATCTATCCATCCATCCATCCATCCATCCATCCATCCATCCATCCATCCATCCATCTATCTATCTATCTATCTATCTATCTATCTATCTATCTATCTATCTATCTATCTATCTCTCTCTCATCTATCTATCTTATCCATCTGTTTTGCTCACAGGATGGGACCATGAAGTCCAAAGTATCCTTTTTGGAATCACAAGCTTTTAAAAAGTAAAACAACTAAGAATGTTTTCATCTTCCCTATGCTTTGCACAAAACTGCTTATCCCAGAAAGAACCAGTGTGATAGGTATGTCCACAATGCCAATTTAAAATTACTAATTTATTTTTCCTTTAACAATCATTTCTTTCTTTACCTCTCAAGGACGAGAAAGCTTAAAAAATAATAACAGAAAAACAGCAATAACCCTTGTCCAAGAAAACATGTTAACAAAACATATGAGGTCTAATTGTTCTGAAGGCCACAAGGTTTTGAGAGACCTTATTTTATGTTATTTTAATTCATTGCCAAGTTTCTCTCCTGGTAAGGGGTTTTTGTTCATCATTTGACAAATGAACCAGTTGGAATGTCAAGGCTGAGATCCCGAACACTCAGTTTGTCCTCCCATTGTCGCTTATTTCAATGATTGTTCCCTCCCTTTAGGGCCATTACAAAAACATTAGGAGGCAGAAAACACATTAGCACACACGTAATCAATCTTAAGAATCAGATACAAAATTCTATACAGCATTATCACACCAATTGTTGAAAGAGAGGGTTAACAAAGAAAGTGAGGTTATGATGAAATGTCAGGGCAACTTGAATAGCAGTATTTTTATTTTTATTTTTGCAGGCAATGTACAAAAACATTCTTTGGGTTATGCTAGTATTGGAATAGGCATTATATGTGATAAAGATAAACAAATATAGCAGAATGAAAGAGATGCACCAAAGCAAAATTAAAAACAGTTTTGTTGAAAAATGACAACAAAGAAGACGTCAGTTCAGGAACAACTACTTGAAAGGGAAAATTAATTGAGGATCGCGTTCTATAAAGCAAAATATGAAGTTGTCTTGGCAATAAAGAGAAATGCAGCTAAAAGGTAAAAGGACCCCGATGTTATCATATGGCAAGGTATGTCCTATGGGTCAATCCAAGTGAGGCAAATAGCAAGGGAACAATTGTTGCAAACTCTTTGTCTTCACCCCATGAGGATGTAAGACGGAAAATATTTCAGTTCTGTTCTCTGCTGTTCTGGGCATCTCCAGATTCTGCACAACTTTGGAGTCTTCCTTCTTCTAGTGGAGACCCAGGAGAAATAATCGAAAATGTAAAACATTTTGGCCAATTGTCCATGGAGATTCTCAGTTATTCTGATCATAGTTGTCCCAAATATTTCAGAGAAATGTGGCCACAGGCCGACTATGAAATAGATCATAATCTGTTCCAGGTTAAGCTAAAACAGAAAAAGAAAGACACTGAATTTTCAGAAACATGATCCTGAGAATATATCCGCCCATTAGGAATCTTTTTCAAGACCTAAACCTCATTGATAGGGGAACCAGAGGACCTGTGAAATGAAATGAAATCTTTATTAAGGTCACAGAAATCAAGAAAAGTTGCTATGGGTGAATGTGAAAAGAGACTGCCAAAGATGATGAAACAGAAGAAAACAAATGATGACAGAAGAGACAGTGGAAATTGCCAAGAACAGAAGAGAAGTCCAGGCCAAGAATGACAAGGATCTCAGGCAGGAACTGAACAAAGAATGTCAGGGAGATGCTAGAAGAGATGAGAAGCAATAGGGCAACATCTGTAAAGACATAGAAGCAGACATAGGAAAACAAGAATAGCTTTCCAAGGGAACTCAGACAAAGGTTCAAACTTTGAATTTGTTTCCTAAAAGTTGCCAATAATATATGGATGGGAACTGATTCAAATAAAATCAAACAGAGACGGAAGATGTCTACTGAACTGTAGGAGGTGAACATCCAAAATAGTTTGGAAGATACTCCCTATTTATTAAAACTTCTAGGACAGACAAGAATATGAAGTAATTTCAGTCATCAGTGGATGGAAACTGGTCAAGGAGAAAATCAAGCTAGAACTAAGCAGAAATTTCCTGACAAAAAGAACAATTAATCAGTGAAATGGCTTGCCTCCAGAAGTTGTAAATGCTCCAGCACTGGAGATTTTAAAAAAGAGATTGGACAACGATTTGTCTGAAATGGAATAAGATTTCCTGCCTGAGCAGGGGGTTGGACTAGAAGACCTCCAAGGTCCCTTCCAACTCTGTTATTCAGTTATTCAATTCTCCTGGTTATTTTCAAGCCAAAAAGCTTCAGGAGTTGATGAGATATCTACAGGTATATGACACACAATAAAAAAATACATCAGTAATTGTTTAGCCACACTATGCCAATAAATCTGGCAAACAATGTAAGGGACCAACTAATTAGTAAATGTCAATATTACATCAGTAGTAAGACAGAAGACCTAGCAGAACTGCAAACTATCATATGATATAATTAATTTCACATGCTACAGAAATAATTGGTAGAAACATCAGACACATATTAGAGTCCTACATGAAAAGGAAATGCCAGATGTTCTGCGCTGGTTTTAAGAAAAAGTAGAGAACAAGAGACATTATTGCTGATGCATGCTAGATAATTGCTAAACTGAAAACATGCCCACAAAAAGTACGTATGTGTTTCACTAAATATAGATAGGCCTCTGATTGTGTGGACTAACATACTTAGGAAAATGGAAATTCCAGACCATCTCATTGTCCTCATGCCAAACCTATCCACAGAGAAGAAATCCAGGCAAAACAAGATGAAACAGATTGGTCCCAAGTTATTCAAAGAATAAGGTTGTATATTCTTTCTTTATTCACTCAAACTATGGACTATTAGATAGAGATGATAGATAGATAGATGATAGATAGATAGATAGATAGATAGATAGATAGATAGATAGATAGATAGATAGATAGACAGACAGATGAGAGACAGATGAGAGACAGAGATAGATAACCTATCATCTATCTAGTGTATCAAGTCTATTATTTGTCTATCTGTCTGTCTGTCTATCTAGCATGAGCAAAGGGTTGGTAATGAGTATACCTCATTATGTCTACACATATGTTTTGAGTTTGCAGAAGAGTTCAGTACACATTTATTGAAACTTTGCAGGCAGGGTCAAGTAACAAGAGTATTCTCTGCAAAAAGAATAATCTATAACAACATCCATCATCTATTTAGTTGTATTTCACAACATCTCTGATTTTAGTCAGCCACTGAAGAGTCGACAGAGGAGGAATGATGGAGAGCAATGGTTTGTAACTCTATATCCTCATCCTCGATTGAATTTGCTAGACTTTTATACCCGTTCTCTGAAAATCTTCCTCTTGCATTTAATGGGTTGTTTGTTCCCAAATCCTCTCTATTGGGAAAATCTCTCATTTTCCAGATGCAATAAAAAAAAACATGCTAAATGGACTTGGGATTCAGCTAGGATCACCTAGTCGCTTATCATTTGTCATCGTTCTCAGCCTGCCCGAAATGGCTGGTTAAGTAAAAATGAAATTTGCCATATCTCTGGGGAGAGAGAAGAGGGGGCCCATAAGAGACCCATAACCAAAGCAGCAATATTAATATTATCAGTTTTACAACAGTAATAAAATGGGGGTGTTTAAATGGCTCTAATCTGCTTCAAGATGCTGTTTCTTAATTCTGTTGCAGAACATGCTTTCCTCCAAAATGGCTCATTCCAAAGCTGTCAACAAATTTTAATTTTAAGACAGAAATAAGAGAAAATGAGTAAATATCAGGAAGCTATCCTTCTTCACAAACCTGGATGAAAGTTTTTTTGGGTGGTGTGGGGGTACCAACACACAAACTGATTGCCCAATCCCAACAAGGTTGTTTAAACTGATTTAAAATATTTTGCCAACATTGGATAAAAAGGACTTCTTGGTTAATAGTATTTGGTAATGAAGGAGAAAGTTTGGGCAGCGCTGATATAGATTGTTGTTTGTGAGAACATAAGTGAGAAGTTTGACAAGGGAGACCTAAATTCATCAATGACCAAGGACATGCATTCAATTTTGCAACCACTATGATTGTTGGCTGAGCAGGGACAAAAATAGCTAGAGGGATGAATGAAGCCTGGGAAATGGGCTCTTTGTCAGTCAACAGGAGTGCTGATTTACCACCAACTTATCAGATACTTAGCAGCCAAGGTCATGACACAGGGAAACAACACTCAAGAACTTAATAGCAGCCATCAACACCCTAATTAACAACTGAAATCTACACACAGCCAATCACCATATAAATACAACATGTAGAATGTTCAGAGTATTGCAGCATAAATTCAGCTCCAGAAAATTAACACAGATGGCTGAGGCTTCATTTAACTTCTTTATAAACACATAAAGTAAATTTTACAATACCAGTTGCAGACTTCTCCAACATGGAGCAAACTCAAACAGAAGCAGATATGTTATAGGTTCAGAGCAGAGTTCTAGTTTTCAGCAAGCAAGTCACACAGCAGAGGAGAGAAGTAGTTTCATTTTCAATAGACAGACTCAGAGCTTAACATAACTTCAGAGCTGCAGAGCTTAATATAGAGTCATGCTAGGCTACTTCAAGTTTCAGTTTCCAAACAGTCCTCATTGGCTGACTTAGTTGCTATGTCTAGTCATTGGCTGACCTTGTTACCATGCTCTATTCCAGTTCATGAATATACTCTGACATAGAACAGCCCAGTGCATGCTCTAGATAAGTTCCCTATGATGAGCTTCAGCATGAATACCAAAGCTTGGAAGAATAAACCTTTGGTCCTGGTGACCGACTCAGATTAGATCCTCTACAGTGTTATCCTGGGACACCTATTTACCTTCATTTGCAAGATTGTTGTTGCTGCTCAGAGTTGATCATGGTGGAGCAACTCATAAGTCTGGGAAATAAATTCTTATCCTGACCTCATCCACTTTTTGGAGAACCAACAAGCACTCTTAGTGACTTTAGCTGATTTCCCCAGCCAATTACAGGATTCCCAGGCTGTGTTTCATGGAGCGATACAATTAAGGGTTATCAACTGGGATTTATCAATGCATGCCAGCATGTTCCTCAAAGGAGGAGAGTAGCCTTGGTCTAGGAAAGGTTGCCCTCGCCTAATTTTCATTCTCCTGCATTCTACTGTTGGAAGAAATATCCTTCTGGGTTCAGTTCCAAGTGGGGGAAAAGACACTGGGAACATGGAGGCTGTTTGGAAAGATGATTTCATGGTGGACAGGACTACCTGGCTTGGAGCTCCAAAGTGAAAAGGATGATCACATGCTCCAAGATGTTAGGTAAAGGAAAAGAAAGGGGCAAAATGCTGAGAGACCCTCAGCTATATACCTTCTATTGGGTATTTCCTGTTCCTGTATCCCATTGGCTGTCAGACTCCCAGGGGGAAAGGGGTCTTAGCTAACTTTGTAGGCTTTGTCTGGACCATATAGCTTCACCTGTGTGCTGGCTGATGCAATTTTCCCAGGCCGTGTGGTGAGATGGGTAGAAGCCTTTGTTATGCAGAACACCCTGGCCCAGGCCTTAATGGCCCACCTATTAACAAAGGTGGGGGTTGAGCCTCTGCTTTGGAGTTTCTACTTCTCTTTTTAGGGGAAATATTCTTCCTTTTAAATATTTCCTAGGATATTTCATTTTTCTAGGAGAGGGCTGAGTGCTAACTTCCTACACCACAAATGAAGATGGATCTGAAAAAAATAGCACACATACACACATACACACACACACACACATCATACCTACCTGAGGGTCTTGTATGATTAAGGCTTTGTCAGGACTGCTAAGGGAAATGTTGTACACAAAGAGCATCAACAACGCTAAGGGCACCATGTAGGGCTCAAAATGCCACACTGTGGTCACGAACACCTGACAAAAGAGAAGAGGGAGGTTAGCTACATTATTTGCATTAAACTCCCCCCAAAGTCAAAAGATAACATTAATGGAGAACAAGAAAGATACAGAGAAGAAAGCTTTCAAGGCTTTGTATCTGAAAATGAGGCCTGTAGCTTTTTGCTTCTCTGTTAACCTCTGATGCCCATCCTCCTGAGGTTTGCATTCACGTCAGATACATCAGCCTGGATGCTTTTATATTTCTTGGTCCAAGTGTAATCTTGCATCACCTACTCCTTTTAATTCTTACATGCGTATCAACAAGGAAAGCGGATAAATCTATACAAGGGGTTTCAAGCACCTATTATGATTTTATTGGTTTGATTTGATTTGTCAATCGCTTACAAGATGATAGGTATAAGAATAAACATGAGTATGAATATAGGAAATAGGTACAATCTGCAAATACAGACATATGGCCAAAATGTAACGGGGTAGGGAAAAGTTGCCTCCAGCAGAACTCAATTTCTTGGTAAAGGAACATCTCAGATCCTATTGTTTTGATCACAAGGGAGCTCTTGGTGGGATGAAAAGCACAGGTGTATTTATTTGTGTTGAGATGGGAAGTAAATGGAAGTGTCTGTGTAAGGACACTACAGATGGAAAAGAAGAAGAATCAGAAAGGGGCTCCCTAAAACCATCCCTTCCTTAGGATGCCTCCCCAAATGCAAAGCTTGGTCCTTGCCCATCCAAAGACCATCCAACCCTGCCAATTGACATGTGCCCATCTCATCAACATCTGTCTCCAAGTAGCTGCCCCTGAGCTGGGAGTCCTACGTTTACTCAAATTTCACATTTTCCCTTTGTAGAGTTTCCTTTTAAATAGAAAACAGATAACCCATTCCAAATTCACCTGAGATGGAAAAATTCCACAGGGAGCTAATCTTACCATGGAAACAGCGTAGGCTCAGTTGAGAAAGAAGGGGTTCACTGGAGGCAGAATGGGACAACTTGCCATAGCCAACTCACTGTGGCTAACTTGCTGCAGGACAATTCATCATGGGACAACTTGCTGCGGGCCAATAATAACAATTCTATTTAATTATTTTTTTAAAAGATTTTAATTTTGGCCTTTCACATTTCATTCTGTTTCTTCTTTTGCATCCTTTCTTTAATGATTCTATTCCACTATTTCTTTGATATTAGTGTAACTCTTGTCCTGCAGCAAGTTAACTTGCAGTGAGTTGGCCACGGCAAGTTGGCTGTGGTGAGTTGGCCATGGCAAGTTGGCTGTGATGAGTTAGCCATGGCAAGTTGGCCGTGGTGAGTTGGCCATGGCAAGTAGGCTGTGGTAAGTTGGCCATAGTAAGTAGGCCGTGTTGAGTTGACCATGGCAAATAGGCCATGGTGAGTTGCCCATGGCAAGTTGGCTGTGATGAGTTGGCCATGGTGAATTGCCATAGACCCCACTGGAGTCCCAAATGATATATACCAGCAATACAATTAGAACTAGTATTATTTTGACAAAAGCTGTAAAAAATATTTGAGGAAGGCATCCTTGTACAACACAATTTCTCAGAATGCTGAAATCCTTGTGTTTTAAGGCACCCACAGACTCCGATGGCCTGGGCATGTGCCATTTCATGTGTAAACATTTCTCCTTGACAGCTGGGTTTCAACAACCCAGATTAAGTGAGTGTGTGGTAAAGTCACCCTCGAGGAAAGTTCAGCTCCTAAGTACATGGATGGAAAGAGCAAGGAAAAGACACAAAAGTTTTCTTTGCAATCCTACAGGAACAGTTTCCCACCGCTTCCTAATGGGGATCCAGCCAAGGATTAACCAAGATTCTGCTTCATTTGCTTAAATTCAAGCAGCATCAGAGAGCGGCTATCACCCCTTTGATACAAGTGCACGGCTGCTTTGATAGAAACTCCCACTTTCACTATTAAGATAGTGTTTACTATCCTTTCAGGCTGATGGCTGAGGAGAGATTGACAACTTTTTTGCCAAAGACCAAACATTCCCCTAGAAATCTGTTTTGAGGAAGTGCCTAAAAGGCAGAGCTGAAGTCCAAAGTTGCAACTGCTATTCCAGAAGATTCTGGGCAGTTTACAAACTCCACCCAAAAATAATTGCAGCCCACATTAAAACAACCAGAATGAGAAAGTATAGAAATACAACAGGGGCTCCACTAATATAGAACCACCATATTGACCTCAGAGCTCTGGAGAGAAGGAATCTGAACTGTTCTTAAGCATCAGAGTCTTAAGAGAAACTCACAGCCTAAGATGGGCTACCACTCAGCTCAGTTCCAGAAAAAGGACTGAATGTAAACTGAATGAATATTATTAGTTCTGGTCACAACACTGCAAAAAAAGATGTTGAGATCCTAACAGAAGTACTTTTATTTCCACACAGAAACAGCTTCTGAATTTCATGCTTGATGTGGAAAAGAATGTAATTATGACTTTGGGTTTTACCGATTAGACTGATAGATCTTTATAGAAACAACTTGTTTATATTATTATGAAAAACCAAAAAGCTGTGATTTGATGCTAATGCCTTATTTTACTGCAACAGAGAGAGTCAGAAGTCAATGTTTCTTTTTCTTTTCTTTTCCCTATCTTTCCTCACTTCTCTTTCCCCTTTCCCTTTCCTCCTCATTGTTCCTTTATTTAAGGCCCTGTCACACTGGCCGACGGATGCAAAACGTTTGTAAAAAGGACACAGCAGACGAGAAAATTGTTCCATCCATTGTTATCCGCTCTCAAAAAGGGCAAAAATTTGCATAACCAGAGCGGACAACATGGAAAGGAACGGACGGGGGGAGGACGCAGGGCGGATGGAAGCGGATGGGAGCGGATGGCACATCCGCAGGGCTTCCAGGGGACTGCAGCAAAGCGGACGCGGAACGAATACAGCGGATGCCGAGCGGATGAAGCGGATGCGGAGCGGAAGCCTAGCGGATGCCTAGCGTTCACTGCGCATGCGGGGAGGATGCA
>BHFT01019764.1:0-14497 GCA_004320025.1 Laticauda laticaudata
TGAGAGCGGATAACAACGGATGGAACATTTTGCTCATCCGCTGTGTCCTTTTTGCATCCGTTGGGCAGTGTGATAGGGCCTTTAGGTAATTTCTATGTCCTTCTTGAGGAGGATGTTCCTAAAGATTATACAATGCATGTTTGGGAACATACTTCACAACTTTCATAATTTATACCTTATACCAGGGTATAAACTTAAGGTCTATGGCCTGCATCTGGTCCATATGGTGCTTAAATTTGGCTCATGGGGCCAGCCTGGAAATAGCAAAGCATTGGCCCAAAATGGAGTGTGGGGGGTTGTGTGAGGCTTCCCCGTGCCCCTTTCTGGCCAGCAAGGTACTGCATGAGGCATCCATCCTGTTGCCCCCCCCCCCNTACTGCATGAGGCATCCATCCTGTTGCCCCCCCCCCCGGCCAATCCACAGAGGAGAACTACAATGCTGATCCAGCCCTCAAAGAAATCCAGTTTGACAACCCTACCTTAAACACATATGTTTATTTCAGTAATTTGGGAAGAAATTGTTTTTGTATAAATTTGTTTATTACTCCAAAGTAATTCTCTTCTCCTTTGAAAAAGATTTTTAAAAGAAATTTTAGTTCACCAAACTAAAACAACAGCAGCAACATAAGAATTGCTTTTTGCTCTGCACAAAAGACCCTTACTGCAAAGATTTTACTATAATCCTTATCTGTACTGAATTGATTGATGACAAAATGGAACTTCTGTACCCCAAAACATCTCATGATCCAAAATATTTAAGTTACACAGCTCACATACTGTTTGCAATGTGGAATTAAGAATCCCTTCCCACTTTGGTTCTCTGCATTTAGGAAAACACTTTTTGGGGGCTAAAAATGCATTAATATGTATGCATCCTTAATTGGATATGCAAGTAAAAACTACAAGAATAAACACACATAATACTCTAAGAAGTATTTGTAACTTTCTACAGGAAAAACATAAGGATTTTGTATTCCAAATTAAAAATATTTGGAATTCAAGTCTGGAAGAATAGCTTGGGTAGCTGAACGATACAGGCAATAAACATGGTTTGGGAATAACTTTGATTTGATACAGGACAATATATCCAGGATTTAGCATCTATTATAGGGCTTTTCTTGGGTCCGCTAAAACTGATATTGTTTCTAACCACAATGACACTACAACCACGAAATCTGTGTTGTAACATAATGGTACATGTTCTTCCCTTTCATGTGTGTGTTGTATCCTCCACTTGTCCATGAGAGTATAGTTTGTATGTTTCATCATTTGTCCTCACAACCTCTCAAGGACAATTTTGAGTAGAAAGCCACAATGTTAAGCCCAAGAGTTTAATTTCACACAGTGAAAATCTGCTGCTCATATATACTCAAACACATGACCAATTGATGTGTCTGCCAAGTAAATGATTACAGGCAGGGGTGGGATTCAACTGGTGCAACTACCGGTTCAGTACTTATGTTTTGCCAGACATGCATGTAATACACCAAAAGCTGTGCCTCCAGGACAGCTGATGAACACTGATAAATGACTTTTTAAATGCTTTTTCAACCTCAGTTGTGTCGCGCAAAGCAACTGAAGTTGAAAAACCAGGAAATAAAGGTCAGGTAAAAGCCCAGGCGGGTGGGAGGGCCAAATATCAGCAGACATAGAACTGGTTCTGTGTCTGCTGCTCTTCAGAGCTACCGGTTTTATAGAGCCGGAAGAACCTGTAGCATCCCATCCCTGATTGCAGATAATAAGATTGTAGCTACGCAGACCATACTAACCTGTCTCTTAAGAGCTCTAGTAGAATTTAAGCTTGCACGTGTTAGGGGTGCGTATGTATGATCACCCACCAAACCGGTAACAACTAAGGTAGGATCCCTACTGGGGCAGAACTGAAGAATCCTCTTGCCACAACTGTATTCTTCCAAGTCTCCTGCAGATTGTAGCCTGAACATGTCACTTACAACACCTAGATAGAACTATGGAATCACTACTATTATATGGATAAGCCTAATTTCTCATTAGATTGTAACTGTGGTAGAGTCTTCAACTACCCGTACCCCAGCTTTGAGCCCCAAATTTCTGTTGCTTAGTGAGACATTTGTTATGTGAATTTTGCCCTATTTTATGACTTTTCTTGCCTTAGTTGTTTAAATGGATCATTGCAATGGTAACATGGTTGCTAAGTGAATCTGCTGTCCTCATTGCTTTATTCTCCTCAGAAGGTTGAAAAGGTGATCACATGACTCAGGGACGCTTCAACCATCATAACCACAAGTCCATTGCCAAGCACCTAAATTTTTAGCATGTGACCCTGGGGATGCTGCAATGGTCATGTTAGCAATAGACACTTCGACTTATATACCACTTCACAGTGCTTTACAGCCCCCTTTAAGCAGTTTACAGAGTCAGCCTCTTGCCCCCAACAGTCTGGGTCCCCATTTTACCCACCTCGGAAGGATGGAAGGCTGAGTCAACCTTGAGCCTGGTGGGATTTGAACTGCTGAAAGCTGGGAGTCAGCAAAAGTAGCCTGCAGTACTTCATTCTAACCACTGTGCCCCCACGGCTCCTCATAAGTGTGAAGCACAGTTATAAGTCACATTTTTCAGTGCTATTGTAACTTTGAACTGTAACTAAAACAAACTGCTGTAAGTTGAAGACCACCTGTATTAATATGTCGTGGAAGCTATTTTTCCTTCCATGCCTTTCCGGTCTTCATCTGAACCCAAGACCCCAAGGCAGTCTTAATTACTACAGTGCTGCAGTAATATTTTTTTCCTGATACAATTTTGTTACATACATTAGATTGTTGGCAGATCAGATAAACTCTGAGGATGGGATCATCAGTCCTTTTCATATTTTTTCAAACTGGGATGGTTTCTTTGTCTGGTCCCTGAGCATCATCCTCCGGGGCCATTTTAGTTTGGGTAGAGGAAGATGTCTCAAACCTATTTCTTCCCCCTTGGTTTTGGGAGAGAGACCAGACTGATTAAAAGAAGGCAGGTGCTGTGGGATGATTGGAAAAGATCCAATAGGCAGACAAAAATGCCAGATTGTAAATTGCCAGTCTAAACATCTGCTCAAATGTGCAAGCAACTGTAATAATGCTTCAGGTAGTCCCCTTCCTCCCCCACCTCCATACTCTATATTTGTTATTTGAGCCATTGCTCTCTTCAGGTACTGTGTTTCACTCAGTTCACTTAATTATAGCAACCACAGCCCCAGGAGGAAAACAGTGCTGACTCATGGATTTCCAATCAACTTAAAATTGCTCTCAAATACAGCCCATTACAAGAAGTTGTTCTCAGATTTTTCTCTCCTCTTGAATAATAGCGTTTCCTTGATGTTGAGCTTTTCTATCTTTTAACAACTGCTCAATGTTTAGGTGGTGGTGGTGTTTTTTTTTTTAACCCATTGCAGTTTTGCATATTTTAAATCTCTTTCTACTATCTGAATTACATGTGCTTATTTCTAATATGAGTATTTTGTGGTAGAAGTTATCATAAGATGCAAGCTGTGAGAAATGTCTTGGCAAGTCCAGTTCCTTAGATGGCAAAGAAGCAACTGGAAGAGCAAACAGTAGTATCACTGGATAGAGTGTCCATTTACAAATATTCAAAGAAAACATAGAAAATGCACAATTTAAAAAATCATTTTGTCATCATTTTGCAGAACATGTTTATATCTTGCTATCATTTAAATACAGCAAAACATCTCATCATAATAGAGAAAACTCTCAGCAAGGACAAGCACACACAATCATTATGTCTTGATGGTATGACAAATGCCTCAGGCATAGAATATACAGTACATGCTCCAACACATTTACTTGATGTTGTTTTCCTAATTTACACACATACACATCCATTTACACACACAAACACACATATAATCTCTGTATGTATATATATAGCATATATAGATAGGTATAGATATATGAGAGAGAGAGAGAGAGAGAGAGAGAGAGAGAGNAGAGAGAGAGAGAGAGAGAGGGAGGGAGGGAGGGAGGGAGGGAGGGAGGGAGGGAGAGAGAGAGAGAGAGAGATTCCTTCCCCAAACTGCTTTTTATAACACTTCTTGCAAGAAAAATTTGTAGCTTCTGTGCACTGCCAAATAGAATGTACTTCAAAGTTGCAAGACTATGTGTTTTTCTTCTGGATGTTGCTAGATGAAGGAGTATACGACATATCTCAGCGGGGAAAATCAAGACTGGGTGTCTGATAAAACTGTTTTATGAAATGGATTGTAGATTAGGCAAATAACAATCAAGTAAGCAAGACATCAAAGGACTGGGGCAAAGGACCAATGAGCAAAAAACAGACTGATTTCTTATCGATTTGTTGTAAAAGAAAAGCTTATGACAGGTGTTTAGAATAGAATAGAATAGAATAGAATAGAATAGAATAGGACAGCTTAGCTTTATTGGCCAAGTGTGATTGGACATACAAGGAATTTGTCTTGATGTAAATACTCTCAGTATACATAAAAAAAAGATACATTCGTCAAGAATCATCTGGTACAACATTTAATAATAGACAAATGATACAACAAGCAATCAAATCATATTAGGAAACAGTCAATATAAATCGTACAAGCGACAAAATTACAGTCATACAATCACAAGTGGGAGGGGATAGGTGATAAGGAGTGATGAGAAGATTAATAGTAATAGTCGTGCACACTTTGTTATAGTTGAACAGTGTTGAGGGAATTATTTGTTTAGCAGAGTGATGGCATTCAGGAAAAAACTGTCCTTGTGTCTAGTTGTTCTGGCTGGTGTGCAGTGTTCACAAGCAATCATTTTGAGGGAAGGAGTTGAAACAGTTTGTGTCCGGGATGTAAGGGGTATTATTTTCACAGTCACCTCTTTTTGACTCGTTCAGTCTACAGGTCTTCGATTGAAGGCAGGTGGGTAGTAATTGTTTTTTCTGCAGTCCTAATTATCCTCTGAAGTCTGTGTCTGTCCTGTTGGTTTGCAGAACCAAACCAGACAGTTATAGAGGTGCAGATGACAGACTCAATAATTCCTCTGTAGAATGATCAGCAGCTCCTTGAGCAAGTTGGAGCTTCCTGAGTTGGCGCAGAAAACTTCTTTTGTTGTGCTTTTTTGAATGACGTTTTTGATGTTAGGTGTCCATTTTAGGTCATGTGATTAGTAGAACCTAGAAATTTGAAGGTCTCTACTGTTGATATTGTGTTGTCTAGTATTGTAAGAGGTGGTAGTATGGGGGGTTTCTTCTAAAGTCTACCACCATTTCTATGGTTTTGAGTGTGTTCAGTTACAGAATTGTTCGGTTACACCCACGAGGCAAGTTGTATAAACCTCCTGTCTATATGTAGATTCATCGTTGTCTCGAATGAGACCAATCACTGTTGTGTCATCAGCAAACTTCAGCATTTTAACAGATGGAATTGTTTGAGATGCAGTCATTGGTATACAGGGAGAAGAGAAGTGGAGATAGCACACAACCTTGGGGGGGTTTGGGGGCTGTGGTGATTGTACAGGTATTGGATGTAATTCTCCCTAGCTTCATCTGCTGCTTACTGTCTGTTAGGATTGAAAGAAAGAAGCTTTTTGTCAATATACAGTCATAGGCAGAAAAATGAAATAAAACCAATGGTTTTTTTTCTCACCTGGGAACTGATCTTATATTGTACCATTACCTTACTAAGGAACAATTCCACTTTGAAAACTATCATCATGCTTCTAAAACCACAGTGCCTTCCAGACAGAAGAGGGCTGTTGGTAAACCTATCCAGGTAACTTGAATCCACATTCAGATGACTATCTAGGTGTTCAGAGCTGGTCATTGTTCTTTCTTTTTATTATTTGTGTTTACATTGATTTCGGTTTGAACTGAACTTCCATATACTACTATTCTTCTTGACAATCTTTCAAGGGTTTAGGACAACTCACTGCGGCCAACATAGGCTGGTACTGAGTTCAACCAACTCGCTGCAACCAACTAGCCTCAGGATAACTCACTGCGGGACAGTTCAATGCTGTATTAATTGTTACATTCAGTTTCTCTTATTATTGGTGGCCATGTTTTCATTGAAATTATTGTAACTGTTGTATTTATGGATTGACTTTCTTTATTTCATTATTATTATTGGCCATGGTTCTGTTGAAATTAATTTAACTTTTGTATTTGTTGAATTGTCCTGCAGCGTTTTCTCAGCGTTGAGTTGGCCATGGGAAGTTGTCCCATTCTGGTCTTTCAAATGAGGCAGGCCATAGGAATGTTATCTACATTTCTTAGAACATTTCACCATGCAGTTTCCATAGATAAGCCTGAAAGGAGTCACCTCAATCATTTCATTTTTCTCAGTACCAACCTGTATACATGGATGAAAAGGGAGCAGATGAAAGCTTTTCATGTGTTTCCCCAAGGGACTACATCTGATAACTGTAGTTAGGTAGCTGAACTTGAAGCCAGTCAAACTCTCTTAGCCCTAGGAAGGAGGCAAAGGCAAGCCACTTCCAAACTTTTGCCAAGAAAACAGCAAAGCCTGGCCCAGGAAGTTGTCAGGTGTCAACTATGACTGAAAAGCACAACAATAACAACATCAATATGGGATTTTTGGTATACAGAATGATACAGTCTTGGCACATAGCATAACCAATTTAACTGTGATTGAGATGAAAGTGTGGACAATTGATATGGCAATATCAAAGGATAATAGAATAGAAAACAAACAATTGAAGATCAGAACGTATCAAGATATGAAAATTGAAAGATAATTGCATAAACTGGCTTTTGTGGTCCCAAGGACACACTGCTTGAATCTGTATATATACAAGGCCTGTACGTTACAACAGTCTATGTTTTGGGGAAGAATTTTATGCCCATAGAAACCAACACCAAATAAATAATTGGCAGCTGTGTCTTTGATAACAATAACAACAACAGAGTATGATGAAAGAAATCCTAATGAGCTTTACGAAAGAAATTAGCTCTTTCCCCCTTTTCACTGTGTTTTGTCTCTCAAGCCCTAAAGGATAGATAAAACATTACAAAATGTTAGTCACCAGAACTGTGGCAGAATAAGCCACTGTGGGACACATTCAGTACTTGGCTGATCTTTCTCGCAGCATGTGCTGATCTCAAAGATTAAACTATGTATGTGTAAAACACACAGGTGTTAAGCGAAATTGCAAAAGGCATGCTGATTTCCTTTCTAGATGTATTAATAAATCCCTGCCTTTTGCTCAGTTTCAGAAACTGAAGATACAACATAATGATAGTTCTTGACCTAATAATTATTCATTTAATGACCTGGGGCATGGCACAGAGGCAACACGGTCAGCTGAGAGTTCGAACTGCCCCTGTGTTGCTCCAAATTTCCCAAAATACTCCCACGTTTCTGGCAAGTCCCTGAGCAAAGTGATGACACACACACACACGCGCACACCTCCAGCAGCCTCTGGCTGCAAGTCCAGCAAAACACTGTGACCACTATGGCTGCAAAGCAAGAAATCCAGCAGAGCAAGTCAATGAATCCAGGAAGCAAAGGAACAAGGAAATTACTCCAGGAATCCAGAAAGAAAGCAAGAAATCCAGGAAACTTTAAACACCAGCAACAGCACTCAACACTCCCTGAATTCAATGTTTGTTCCCAACAAATGCTCCTCCCCACAGCATTTAAGGAGATGCCCAGGTGTGCCTTGGGAAGAGGGGTGGGGCACTCTTCTTCCGAGTTGGGTTGGCCCGCACTGTTCTTGCCTTCTCTCCACTCTCCATGCTCGAGGATCAGGAGGGGGCGGTCCTTGCTCATCGCCTGAGCTCTGTCTTTCATGTTCACTGCTTAGCCTCACCTGGTCATCTTGCTCCCCTTCCTCCCTGCCTACAAGTTGTTGCAATCCTGAAAGGCCCTGGCCTAACTCCGCATGTTCCTCCCCACATTCCTCTGAAGCCAATGAAGCCGTCCCTTCAATCTCAGTCGGCTCCAGTTCTGGCTTATCTTCCTTTGCAGATTTAGACTCCGACGGGGACATGATGACATTCAAAGTTACAATCACACTGAAAAAAGTGACTTATGACCTTTCTTCACATGTGGCATCCACCTGGTCACATCAAAATTCAAATGCTTGGCACCTGGTTCATATTTATGATGGCTGCATGATGGCTGATCATGTGATCACCTTTTACGACCTTCTGACAAGTTGTTACTAACTTAACAACTGCAGTGATTCCTTAACAACTATGACAAGAAAGGTCATAAAATGTTTTACTTAGCAACATAAATTTTGGGCTTGAATGTGGTCATAAGTCAAGGACTACATGTATAGTCAATGGTGCTTTTGCTTGGATTAATTGATTGAAATAATAAAACTTTGGGTGGATGTTCTTCTATTTTTGAACAGGCTTGGACTGTACCAAAATAAAGACTTTCATATTTGGAAGATTGTGAAAGCCTTGCCCAAAATCTGTGAGAGAGACGCTTTGTTTTAAATCAGTAGAAATAAGTTGGAATCCTTTCTGATGCTCCAGCTTTCAATGCCCAATTGTCCCAGATGGAAATACCAATAGAATG
This sequence comes from Laticauda laticaudata, assembly GCA_004320025.1. Lineage (NCBI taxonomy): Eukaryota > Metazoa > Chordata > Lepidosauria > Squamata > Elapidae > Laticauda > Laticauda laticaudata. Next base: position 8,528 of record BHFT01019764.1, read on the forward strand.
ATATACCAATTGTAGGAACATAAGCACAAAAATCACAAGAATTCTAAAAGTGAGCATTCTTAATTAAGCATGACACACTAGAGGACCTGTAGATAGTTCTTTGAATATGCAGTATTCATTTGCTTCCGGAATCATTTAGAAAAGTCAGTAACTATGACTGCAGAAAAAACATCAGAACAACTAGACACAAGGACAGTTTTTCCCCCGAAAGCCATCACTCTGCTAAACAAATTATTCCTTCAACACTGTTCAACTATTACAAAATCTGCATTACTATTATTGTTAATCTTCTCATCACTCCTTATCACCCATCCACTCTCACTTGTGACTGTATGACTGTAACTTTGTCACTTGTATCCTTAGGATTTATATTGACTGTTTTCTAGTATGATTTGATTTCTGATTGTACCATATGACTACCATTAAGTGTTGTACCTTATGATTTTTGACTCTTGATGCATGTATCTTTTCTTTTATGTATACTGAGAGTATTTGCAAGACAAATTCCTTGTGTGTCCAATCATACTTGGCCAATAAAGAATTCTATTCTATATATTTGTCATCTCTGAAAAATGTATTTGCTTAAAATTGCCTATTCAATTTCCTTTCAGGTTGGGACCATCAATATAGCTTTGTTAGGAACTTTGGATCGCAATTCTGCTTTCAAATAGCAAGGAAAAATCTTTCCCTCATAGTCTTATATAGCAGATACATATCTAATAACAAAATGCACCTTCCAAGTTATTATGCAAAAGCCAGTCATGTTAATGAAGATTGGAATTCCATCATGTTATCAGGGCAAAAGATGCCACCTGAAACATCATTTTGGTAAAAGCCACATGAATTTCAGGGTAAAGGAATCTGAAAATAGATGTCATTTACAGGGAAGAAAAAGTCTGTCTTAAGATACAAGAATGAGTAATCACATCTTACTGTCCCTGCATCGTAACTGTCCATCTAATTCTTGGGGGCAAGATGAGAATCACTTGACCAAATAACTTCTAGATAAAGAAGTATTTTTGGATCTGAAATTGGCAGCTTTAGGGCCACCCACCATCTCTCAATTGTTCCACTCAGTATAAATTGGGAGTTTTAGTGTTACCTAGGTTGAACTGCCTGCACCAACATTTCAAATAGCACCGATCTATTCTTGGTACAATAGCCGCTGGCCTCAATTTTGTCTTAAGAAGATCTGAAGATATCTAGGGAGGGAACCTCAACACCATCCATAGAAAGAAAGAAAGAAAATAAAAATCAGGTGTTCTTTGTGGGGTTAAGCTTTTCCAAATCAAGAATGTGCTTCGACCTACATTATAAAAATTGCAAACTTTCCTTCTGGTCCTCATAACTTACACTCCCTGGATCTTCTGCCCCAATCTCCTTATATATAAATGAAACCAAAACATTTTGTTTTAAAATATTTCAGCAGTATTCTGTGCTCTCATTTGTCAGTGTAAAATATTAACTAACAACTGGTTACCTCCTTACAGCCATGGGGGCTTCTATGAATAGCATCACTAATAACATAATTCATTATCCATATAGTATATGTGTCAATTATTATGATAATAAATTATAAAATTATATAATTATATACATATAAAAGAAGAACCATTCCTTAACCTCTATAGTACCTTAACAGGTAGGATTTTTGGTGTTCAAGTCAGACTCAATTTTCAGTGACTACATAGAGTTTCCTTGACAACATTTTATTGAAAATGGCATCTTACTGCTTTCTTTCAAGGGTTGAGAGATAATCAGAGACGGTATTCAGCAGGTTCTGACCAGCTCTGGAGAACCGGTAGCGGAAATTTTGAGTAGTTCAGAGAACCAGCAAATACCACCTCTGACTGGTCCAGCTCCATCTATTCTCTGCCTCCTGAGTCCCAGCTGATTGGCTGGGTCTTTTTTTGTTGCCCTGCACAGGAGAACGGAGCTGGAAAGGAGGTTAATGGGGTGGGGAGGGAATGGGGATTTTGCAGTATCCTTCCCCTGCCATGCCCACCAAGGCATGCCCACCAAGCCACACTCACAGAACCAGAAGTAAAAAAAAAATTGAATCCTACCACTATCCTCATGCATTGTATGAAGAGATATTATAGACTAATTATGTTTCTCAACTTTGACAACTTTGAAAATATGGGAACTTCCCCCACGCTGTCTGGGGAATTCTTGGAGTTGAAGTCCACACACCTTCAGGTTGCCAAAGTTGAGAAACAGCTTCCAGATAATAGCCCAATACTTAGAAATGTCTTGCTGAATCTAACAGCAATAAACACACACACACACACCCAGAAAGAGAAGAAAAATAAAACTAAAGTTTAACCCTGCAGAGCAATTAACAAAGATGTTAAGTTAATGTGCTAAGCAGCCTTTGATGTCAGACATGCAATCAACATAGGAGACAATAAAAGGCATGGTAATTAATGATTAAGTGGGACTGCAGGGATATAAAGCACAGGAGGATCTGTCATAATTAAATTTGAGAAAAGACTGATCTTTTTGTAACTGTATTTTATGAATACAGTTTGGTTTTTTTCTTACCTTTAAGCCTTTTTAAAAAAGTAAAGCTTGTTATCATAGTTAACATACCTTTTGAAGAGACCTTTCTGGATTCCTATCCATTCATATTTGCAAGAACATATCCAAAATTCAGGTGCTAAATGAATATTAGGAAGTGTAATATCCCATGCTGTGATATAGTAGTCTTCTGCAGTACACAGGGGGCTGAACTACAAAGTCTCTTTCAATTCTTCTTTGATTCCTCTAAATTTAATCATGCTTACAAGTGGGATTCATTCATTCTGCTGGCATGATCCTTAAAACCATGGTTTGGCAAGAAAAAAGGAAATATATTTGATGAAGAAAATCTCCATAAGATGTAGGAAAAGTGTGCACAATATAGTGTTGGATTACTACATGGTAATGTATTGAGTTGTCTACTCTATGGAGACAATGCGGTGACTCAATGGCTAAGATGCTGAGCTTGTCAATCAGAAAGGTCGGCAGTTAGAATCCCTAGCACCGCATAACGGAGTGAGCTTCCGTTACTTGTCCCAGCTTCTGCCAACCTAGCAGTTTGAAAGCATTTAAAAATGCAAGTAGGAAAATCGGGACCACTTTGGTGGAAAGGTAACAGCATTCTGTGCGCTTTTGGCATTTAGTCATGCTGGCCACATGACCACGGAGATATCTTTGGACATGCTGGCTCTTCTGCGTTGTAACGGAGATGAGCATCACTTCCTTCCCCTGTGTGAGGGGAACCTTTACCTTACTCTATGGAGAGTCTCAGTCATCCAGGAAATGGCTGTCCCAAAGGTGCTTTTTTTCTCAAGAGGCAACTGGACTTTGTTTTTCCTTGAAGTCATTTTGCTTTTCATCCAAGGAGCTTCTTTGGTTCTGACAGATTGAACTTCTGATGGACTTTGGAACTGAAGAAGCTTCTTGGATGAGAAGTGAAACGTCTTCAAGGAAAAACAAAACCCAGTTGCCTCTTGGGGGGGGGGAACACCTTTGGGATGATATTGAGTTGTATTAAAACATGAGATAAAATACTATTTATTTAATTTGAAATAGCACATCCTTAAAAATAAGACTTTCCCAGGGTGAAACACATACCTCCGATATTGCCGACGATGATGAAAGGGTGGGAGTAATAAAAATAAAATTGAGCAACCTTACGTCATGCTAATGATTCTAGATGGAAGTTTGATTTTTCATTTCTCCTTTCTGAAGGGGAACTCCCAGATGCATAGCAGAATAAACGCATACACTGAATCATAGCCCCCATCCTACTTTTCAAAGCGTTTGGCATTTTAAGACTGTTTGGAGTAACCTCGAAGGCATTTAGAATTCGGAGAACAAATTCCAGTTGCTTTTCAAGGCCATCAGTATCTGCCTCATTTGGTGTACAATGTAATAGGATCAGACAGTCCTGACTTTCTGAGAGCTCCTTTATAATTGCTGTGTCATCAAGCATCACTCTATGCAGAGTCTCTCCTTAGCCTTATATAAATGAAATTCACTACTTTTAAAGGAAGACACTTTTCGGCCTAACAGAGACAGATCACACTGCAGAAATTCTATGGAGGGTGCACAAGTATATTTCAGCAGAACAGAAAACAGTGATTTGCTTCCATTATCTGTCAAAATTACTGTACCCAAGGAGTGGTTTATGGCTGAAATAACACCACTATTTGCAAGCACATATGGTACATCAGCAGACTATCTCTAGGCTTTAGACCGGGTTACAGCTAAGCAATAATAAGGCTTGCTAGAAGTGTGATTATTACAGCATAATCGCTTAGAATCAGCATTTCTCAATTTCATGCAATCTATTTGTTTTAGAGGATTGTTGTAATTCAATTATAAACATTATAGATGGGAATTAATATTGTTATTAGCAGGGTGACTTTCTGCCTACCTGATCCTGAGGCACTCTGCTGGTTGCCAAGACAACGGAAGGATAATGTCCATGAACTGTTGCCTGTGGATTTTTTTTAAAAAAACCAAGTCTCTAAGAATATTACACATTTTTGAGAACATGCAGATGAAATGTATAAAATGTATCTATTGAATTTGCCCATCGCGAGTTACATGAGTGGGCTCACAATAAAGTAAAATAATCCAAAATGGGATCAAAGACTAGACCTTAATAGGAAAACATCTGCTTGGCTCTAATAGCTCCACCTAGGCTGAAAAACGTAAGCACTGGAGAGTTACTGTCTATCAGATTCCAACTGTTTTGTTCACAGTTGACTCTGGTAGGCTCTCTTGTTTCTGAAATAAGATTGCAAGCATAAATTCAAATTTCATTAGACTGACAAAAATTAGATGCAGTGTACTATAGGAAGAGATGAAGTTTTGGATTGAAGAGATGAAGTTTTGGATTTCAACCACCAGAACATGAAGCCAATTTTTCATTCCCAATATCTTGCACATACTGCTTCTGTAGATGGAGGAGTCCATAGAAATCATAGTTAATGACTATCCAGACCACATGAGACTGAGTCTTTCTGTCCCTTTTTAAAATCAGTTTTGAAAATTTAAAATAAAACTATTGCCATGCATGAAAGATCAAAGACAATTTCATAAATTGCCACATCATCACATTTTGGAAGATGAAAACCTGTCCATACAGGTCATCCTCAACTTTGACACAATTGAGCCCAAAGGTTCCATTGCTAAGTGAGACAGTTACTTATGTTTTGACCCATTTTATGATCTTGTTTGTCATGGTTGTTAAGTGAATCACTGCAGTTATTATTAACACAGTTGTTAAAACTATTGCTAAATTTGCAGATGGTACAACAGTGGTGGGACTTATCTCTGGGGGGGATGAGTCTGTAGAGGACTATCTGTGCAATAATTGTCAAAGACACATGAAAACCTTTGTCCTGGAATGTAATATTGGCTGCTGTGTTTACGCAATAGGTTAGATTAAGCTGGAATGGGGCTAGGTAATTTTGTATTGAGGAAAATCTAATCATTTTCCATTGTGTTCTACAGAAGTTCTATTGGTTGGTCTGCATTTTGAGTGGGAGTTTTGTTTGTTCTGATTGGCTGAGCAGCCTGACAGTGAATTATAAAAGGGGGCTGTCAGACAGCATCAGCTGTTACCTGTCAGCTGGCCGATTCAGCAACATATGGGCAGACTAGGGTAACCTGTTTATTTGTTACAATAAACATTGTTTCATTCTTCAATGCCTGCCTCAGCTCATTCTTAGAAAGAATATAATATTGGCAACGAGGATGGGATGCCTGCCTGAAAGCTGAGGAAGAAAGAGCCAGGGGTATTGTGTTTTTTTTACCTCAGGATAGACAAAATGTTCATTGCTCCGACATTTCCGTGTTTTCACCTATCGTCAGAAACTTGGGAATCTTACATTAATCATTTTGACTGTTTCCTAGATGCTGCTGATTTGTCTGAGATTTCAAACCATAGGAAAAAAGCATATTTCCTAAGCTTTT
>BHFT01019765.1:0-29517 GCA_004320025.1 Laticauda laticaudata
TATATATATATACACACACACACACACACACACGCACACACATATATATGCATACATATGCATAAATAAATGTAAGTATATGCCTAATTTTTATTTATTTATTTTGTCATGTTTATGTTGTGTGTATTAGAGGTGGTGAACCTTTGAGAGCTATATGCAATGAAATTTCATTTTAATGTATGCCGATTTGTGTACATTTAAAGTGATGATAAAGTTATTCTAAGTCTAAATGGAAGTTAAATTGATATACGTAGTCCTTGATTGAGTGAGACAGTTGCTCAAAGAATTTTGTCCCATTTTATAACCTTACTTGCCACAGTTGTTAAGTAAATCAGTGCAGTTGTTAAGTTAGTGACACTTAAGTGTTAAGTGAATCTGGTTCCCTGTGGACTTTGCTTGTCAGAAGGTCACAAAAGGTGGTCAAATGACCCCAGGACACTGCAACAGTCATAAATATGAGTCAGTTGCCAAGTGTCTGAATTTTGATCAAGTGGCCATAGGGATGTTGCAGTGGTCATTAGTATGAAAAATGGCCATAAGTCACTTTTTCAAATGCCATTGTTACTTCAAACAGTCACTAAATGAACTGTTGTAAGTCAAGGACTACCTGTAACTTATCCTACATCCTGGAATGAAGACACAAGATTGATAGGGCCCATAACTTTATTTTACTTTCAGCAATGGTCAGCAACATTGCACACATAGGTTCAAGAGTGAGCTCATGGAAACTCTCCACAAATGTCAAGCATTTATAGGATGATTACATTTAAAAAACTTGGAGTGTATTTTCTCATTGTGAAATATTTCAGATCTTTTGGCAAGTAGGACACTATAATTTTACATCGATATATGAGGGTTGAGTGGTTCCGTTTATGGGATAATTGGATTTTTAATGGCTTCTAATGGGAGGTTAATTAAGTAATCCTTTATTGAGTATTCTCCTATTAAATCATTAATCAAACAATTAAATTGTGAATGTAACATTAGGAGAAAATCCATTGTCCCAGAACCAGCCTCTCGTGTTATTGAGATGGGATAGTATGATATATAAATTACTATTTGCTACAGTTCCTTGAATTTAGTTCACATACATATTCTGGACAAGTTTACTTTGTTTCTCTATTTTATTATTCTGACTTTTTATTATGCAAATCATTCAGAGTTAGTTGGAGTCAGACATTTTTTGAATCTGTGTAATGAATAAAATACGCAGAATGTCAGGGGAAATGAGAGAAGAAAAAAATGTATTTTTTAACATTTCTAAATATGTCTGTCTAACATCCCTAGACTCTCTCTCTCTCTCTCTCTCTCTCTCTCTCTCTCTCTCTCTCTCTCTCTCTCTCTCACCAAGATGAGATGAGTGATTGTGTGAAATGGAATCTTTATTTTTCATATTTCAATATGGGAGGAGCAGGTTATTGTCAACATATCATGAGCCCTCTTCTTTTCTATATCAAAAAATTAATTATTTTCTGTTATTGAAGATATTTGACAATGTTCTAACAGTAAAATGAGAATCATTCTCTATCTTTGCAATCTACAGATAATTGTTGGTAATAATACATTTTAAAAGTTAATCACAATGGTCCCTTTCAGTTAAATAGTCTGTCCTTTAGAAACAAAAATATACCTGCTATTATTTAACATATATACAGATTTATTGTCTTTGCAGATTTTAACACATTTTCTGTCTCTATCTTAATGTAGGTTCCTCTGCATCTTGCTGCTTTTAGATATAGCGTGATATATAAGTCAATATATTTAAATATATTGTTTGCAGAAGAGATGATGTCATGTCAGGCATCTCTTGTCTCCACAAAGAAATATAAACAAAGATGCTCCCAAGATGTCTTAGATGACCAAATGGAATCTGGTCCAGGATCTGGAGCAAGAATCACTTTCTAGAAAAGGGAACTTACCTCATAAGTGCTTGTGATCCCAGATCTGTAGAAAACAGGTAGAAAAAGTTCTGAAGTAGAAATGATGACAAATGTATATGCTATAGCAAACAGAAAGAAAGATGATCCATGGCGGTAGACCTCAGCTGGGGTTCCCAGCACAGTGACTGCTGACATGAAACTAGCAGTGAGGGACAGAGCTACTGGTCCACAGGTCATCTGCCTGCCACCAACCAAAAAGTCCCCAGAGCTTGCTTTTTTCCGCTCCTTAATTGCAAAAAAGACCCCAATGCCAGAAGAGACCAGAAAAAGGGCGGCAAAGACCAAATAATCCCAAATTACAAAATTTTCCACAACTGGAGGGATGAACTTGCCCATGGTGCTAATTAGCTGGCTTCTTGTCATTTTGAGCAATTCTTGGTTGATTGTTTAAAGAAAGACCTTCCAAAGGGAGAACAAATCTATAGTGCCATTAGGTAGCAATTTGGTTTTCCAAAAGACAAATATAATCCAGGATCTAACTGATATTAACTTCAGACTTCACTCCAAGGTCATGTTGCAGAGATGGTTAAAAAAAACAATTGTGGGTAGGTTTTCATATATTTTTTTCCTTGTCAAAGAAATAGACAAGCCTTCTGCTGATAAAGATTGAAAAAAGGAAAGATCCAAGAGTTCACACTCTTTTTATCTTAGAAACTTTATTAAAGTTAAACATTAGTTTAGCACATTGACTAACTGTATTTGGATTGGTCAGCATGTTATACAATGAAAATTTAAGAAAAAAAACATGCTGGATCTGACCAAAGGCATAGGATGTTTAGTATTATATTCCTGCAGCACTTTGCCAAATATCTATGACAAATATACTGGCCAGGGATGTATGGAATCAACCTCCTCCTATAGATGCTCCTCAAGAATTATGATGCAAAGCCTCTGATACTGAAACTCATATATAGTTAAGAAAATGAACTGCCCAAAGAAAGTAAATCTGGTTGAGCCAAAAGTTAACAAATTCATGGTCTGTGACAAGTTTAGAAGTTTTGAAACTGTAGAGGTCACTGAGCAAGATCACTTGTGGAAGATCCAGATTAGCCAGTTGGAATCCTCTGAGAACTTTTTCCATTGACAATACTACATATAACAACTCATAAGATCCAAAAGTCTTTCTCTCTCTCTCTCTCTCTTTTAAGGCAAATTAAATTTTGGGACTAGGGTTTAGAATACAGAATTGATAGAAGGATAATTCTATCCTCATTTATCTGCTCTCAAATATATTCTCTTATACTTTCTCCTCCTGCCTATGTCCCATGACTAACTCAAAATATTCCCCAAATTTGCTAAGTTCCTATTACACTTGTTGCCTGATTTAATTTGGCCTTCCAGACGTAACATGCTAAAGTTTTATAGCAGTTATAGAGTGTTGGATTGGAATTGTAAAAATTTGGATCAAGCTTCCACTTGATCAGGCAACAGTTGGATAACTGGGTACCTGTAAGTCAGCCACTTTTTCTTGGCCCAATCAATTTATGTAATAGATAGAATATAAGGTAGGATATAGGATAAATATATAGGACAGGATAATAGGACAAAATAGCCAAAATCAAGCTTAGTTGTTACTAAAATGTAAATTTTCCCATAAACTAAACAACTCAAGCTGTTCAGGTAGAGGGTTTGCATGACTGAATTTTCCATGCCTCTGACAGAAGAAAGAGCTGGGTTTTGAATTTCATTCTTTGAAATTTCATCCTTATTTTCTCTATCAATGGCATCTTTTCTCATTTAGTTATTTGAAATCATAGGAGGTTTCACCTGTAGTTGAACAGTATAATCCCAAAAGGCATTTACCATCTGATTAAGTATGAAAATAAAATTGATAACTTTTGCATCTTTCCACTGAATTCATGTCCTGCTGCAATCATTGTAACTGTAGGAAAACAGCCTGACTTTGATGCTTTGGTTTCATAGTTCATTAGAAATCAAAAGCATATGTTTTGCATGTGTCAAGGTAATAAATAGATTTATTTTGGAAAGTAGACAAAACCTGACAGACATGGAAGAATAAAAAGAAGGCTCTCCAATTCAAGTTGGTTTAAAGCACAAAATGGCCTAGGACCAGGTTAATTGAAGGATTGCTTTTCCCTGATCCCATCCATTCCTCTCATCAAGTTTCACAGAATGGGTACATTATGTATTACAACAAAAACAGCTACATTTAGCAGCTTTTAAACAACAGGCTTTTTCTGCTGTAGTAGAACCAAGACAGTGAAATCTTCTCCCCCTAGGAATAAGGTTGGCCTCATAACTACCAAGCTTCTGAATGTCTCTCAAGACCTGGTTATGCCAGTAGATCTGGAGACTCTGGGGAACAGGGGAATTTGTGAGGTGGTTCCTTTATTATTAATATTCCTGCATCTAGTTATTCCCTTTTCCTAATTTAGTTTTCTTATATATTTTTATTTTTTTTAATAATTGTCATATAATGGTTTCAACTAATTGTTGTCTTACTTATTTACTGGATTTTTGCATGTCCAGAATCACTTTCTATATCAATAAATAAATAAAGCAATTTAGTTTAACTAAATTATTCTAGGAATTGAATTTTACAAATCAGCATACAGTTAGATTTTATTGTTCTGTTTTGTTGTTTGCACAGCTCAGTTACATTTTAATTTCAGACATTATCCAGTTAATCTGACAGAAATCAGTAAGAATGGGATTAGCCAAACAAAATTTACTTTTCACCATTAATATTAAACTTGCAAAATGGGATTAGCAGCTCACCCATGGATCTGACAATGATCATGTCACAACATTACATCAAGGGAAATCTTCAGGTCAAATATCAACTGGGGCTCCTGAGTAAACATTAACCTCACAATCCACAAGGACAATTTTGTTCTTGGACGATGAACAAGTTCACAATACAGTTAGCCAGTTAATTAAGAGTATTGTTTATAGCTTTTCATATCTACTAAGAATTTTTATCTAGAGTGTGGAAGGAATGATTTACTTCTTCCAAAACATGTATCATTCGAAAAATAGTAATAGTAAATTTAGTTGGTGCTAAATTGGGATCATGGCAACTGAAAATGCATAAATATACTTTAAATATTTGAAAGTGTTTATTAACAAAATACCAGGCCAATAGAGTATTAAATTATAAGAAAATGAAAATAATAGAAAGGAATGAGATTGCCTACAGAAGGCTGGCTGGCTGGCAGATGCCCTTAAACATATCTCATTTACATTTCTACTCTTATTGAAATATACAAGTACATGTCTCATAATAAATATTTCATTTACAAATGTATAAATACACGCATATTTTGTCCTGATTTCTAAAATGTAGCCCAAATATAGAAGGACATATATAAGATATGTGGGAAAAAATCCTGTTTACTGGACTAAAGAAGAACACACAGGAAATTGGTGCAGTACATTCTTTTCAACCTTAACAGCCACAAATGTGAATATCATTTGATTTATGGAAATAATAATTTGTCAAATTCATATTCCTCCTCTCTTCTGGGATTAGCAGGTAGCTAAAATGGGACTTTTCTATCATATTTCCCCATAGAAAGCACCTGATAAGAAGCCCTTGTGCACAGTGGTTAGAATGCAACATTGCAGGTTAATTTTAATCATAGCCTGGAGTTCAATCTTGACAGAACTCCAAGTTGACTCAGCTTTCCATCTTTCCAAGGTCAGTAAAATGAAAACCAAAATTGTTGAGGACAACATACTGACATTGTAAACTGCTCAAGTGCTGAGTGCTGAACAGCACTATCACCAGTGGTGGTTTGCTACTGGTTTGGCCCAGTTCTGCCAAGCTGGTAGCAGCGATGAGCATTGGAAACCAAACTGGTTCTTTCTGCTGCTCTGTTGTTGGGCCCACCCGCCCACCTTGGCTCCCATACTCACCTTTAATCTTCTGCTTTTAAAGTGCAGCTGCTTTATATGGACAGAAAAATGCTGCGTGGAAACTACTGAAGCGACCAGGAGAGTGCAGACTTGCAGGAGGTGAGTTGCAATGCTCTGCGCCTGTGCAAATGCTTCTGCATCTGCGCAAAGTGTGTGTTTGGTGCATGCGTACACACAAAGTGTGTGCATGCATGCAAAGCACACCCACCAAGCCATGCCCACCAAACCGGTGGTAAAAATTTTTGAATCCCACCACTGACTATGATGTATATAAGTTTAAGTGCTTTTGGTATAAGGTAAGTTGGGCTAAGCTACCTATTAACTTTTCATATATAAGGGTGGATTTGAACCAGGGTATCTCTCAGAATGGCAAGATGATAGACCAAACTTCATGATGCTCCTCCTGTTATTTTTGTACATGTATTGCATGTTCAATCTTGCATTACAGTTTTCAATTTGCCAGCACGGAAATAGATTTAAGCAAATGCATATCCAGGGATGTCTATGGTCTTCTTAAGGCCCGGTCCCACTGCACTTACGGATGCAAAGAGGATGTAAAACGTTAAAAAAAGCTTGCGTTAAAAAACAAAGCTTTGCCATCCCGTTGGAAAATTGCTATGCATCTGATGTGTACTTTCCACTGCATTACGGTAGTTTCATATGCCTCATCATCCCTCGAGCGATCCGTCCCTGCCGATTTCATCACCCGCAAAGAAAGAAGTTTTGAGCTGCACAAAAGCTTTGTGAACGGATGGAACTTTCCGCCACGTTACGATGCTCATCCACGACATATATGCCGGCCAACAATGTTCATCATGTCCGTTCCATCATCCGTTAAATGTCCGCTGTATCCTCTCTTGTATCCTCTGTCATCCCCTCAACTCAATCCGCTGTAGCTGAAAACGGAAAAAGTGAGGCAAATGTACAAAGGTACAGCGGAAATGGTCTACCACAGGTTCAAGTGTAGCACGGACAATAGAAACGGAATTGTATCCAAGCGGATGCATTTGTTATATAAATAGTAATTTAAAAACAGACAAAACCACTTTGATCGTGCGGATGTTATCTCGTACATTATTAGTAGGATGTCTTGCAGTATGTCTAGAGCTTACTGTAGAAGGACACCTAGCAGACACATACAATTTTCCTCATAAAAAGGGGGAGAAAATCATTGACCTCAGTGTGAGTCCTAGCCAGCCAATGGATGTACAGACCTCTCCCACCCTTGGTCTTAGTCTTCCACATTATCAATTGTTCCCCACCATGTATCATGACACAGTCCGGTATCGAGCTAGCTGCAATCATTCATCACAGCAGAACCAATAACCCGTGTTCGGGACTGTTTCACTCTTCTATACAGAAGGTAGAAGAAGGAGACGGGTCCCAAGAGTCTGTTGTTGAGCATGTCGAGGATGAGATCGTAGAAACAGTAAGAATGGGACGTTTGGCTGTAATGACCAGTTGATAGTGCGTCAGCTGACCGGAAGTGCAACGAGCCCTTCGTGCTGCCGATCACAGCTCACATGAGCGATGGACACACTCGTTATCCATGCTTTTGACAGAATACTTTAGTACAGCAATTTATTGAGACCCAGTTGCGTATGACCAAGCCTAGCGACACCAACTTCTGTTCTCCAACCTGGTACCCTGGACTGAACGGGGCACTGAGCGTCTGCTGGCACACAGGCCTCTGAACCACCATACCCAGAAAACATTGCATGTATGCAATATCGGATTCGCCCACACAACAGCGGCATCGAGCACATGTGTCGTCAGGAGCAGGTGCGTACTAGGCCCATTTCATCGAAGAGATACGTGGAATGTCGCCTAAAGACTCCTAAAGTACCTGCGATCCAACGCAATCTAACAAGGACTGTAGAGAAAACGTTCCAGAAGAGCGTACGCTATCAGAGGGTGGGAACTCTTCCGCCATACTGTTGGAGCCATAGATGGGAACACACGGTTGGCGTCGCAAACGACTCCACGCCAACTCAGCGGCTCCACTTATTTCAACTACAAGTCCTCTTCAGTTATTCACTCTCTATTCCATGGTTGATGCTGCACTCACAAGTTCAATACATAGATCTTCTTCGGCTCCAACGGGCACTTCAGCCTTAGATGCGCCAGCCTTATACTATACAAACAGATAAGTAAGCCCCTATCGAAGGTTGGGCTGGCATGCAACGCTTCATCATGGGTTTCCAGATCCAGATCCCGCTACCCACATGACACCACAAGTAATGTTGGCCCTACATCATCATTGATAGATGTATAGCCTCTCTCCCTCATGAAACCTACCTCATAAATACCTGTACCAGTTTCTCAACGATTCACCTCACCACTGATAATCGAGAGGATCTTTCAGACTACAGGACTGTCCATTGCAGAACGGGTGTGGAGAATTGCCTTTGGCATCCTGGGCAACTAGGTACCCAGCATCTTCTCACCACCTGCAAGCATAGAGCCAACAGCACTGTTAGGAGGCGATCGAGTGGAGGCTTGCTTACGTCCTGCCACAATCTCAATGCCGCACCCGGCTACCCAGTGTTGCGAGACAGACTTTGTGTGACATGCAACAAAGGGCAATGTGGGGAGAGCTGTGACTGCGCGCCTCGCCAATAGATGAACTGAGAGGCAAGGACGAAACTCAGATAGACACTGATAGACTGTACAAGGCCCCAACCAGAGCTCTCACATTGAGTACGGAGAAAGAAGGCAGCACAATCTTACTTGGAGACCACTGTTGCAAACTCCCCAGCTGCGAGCAGTGCCAAGTTGGCCAAGACAGGCGATTGATAGATTGGATCTTACAGTTGATGGCTCTCGTGAGCCTGTACTATAAACACTGATTGGATGATTGTCGCCATGTCTGGTTGAAGTGGGTTCCTACAATGATTAGGGCATCATAATAAAGAGCTTTGTCTTATTTAAAACTGTCTTTGATCAAGGAATAAATTGTATTGTATACATAAAGGTCCATGATGGTGTGGCAGCTGGAACATGGGACTGGACATACCAGATTCCCACGATGCTTACGCACTGGAGGTTATTCTATCCCACAAATATCCCTTCTATCCCACAAGTTATTACAAAGGCTTAACCATTTTTTAAAAGTCTTTCATCAACACACTTTATGAAGTTAAAATAAATAACTAAGTGCCTTAGACGCAAAGAGTTAACCTTTGATTAACTTTCTTAGGTTAACACTTTATGACTCTCTATTCAATGACAGCAAAATGACTAACCAAGTGTCTAAGCAAAGCATAAAGCCTCTAACAACGATGCAACACCAGTCTCTACACCACTCATCCAACCTGAGTCCACAGTCATGCTCACCAACGTGTCAGGAGAGTTAAAGGGCACTCAGGGCAGAGTTGATTAGCCCACTGCATGATGCACGCTTGAGGCCCCGAGTAGAGTTCCTGCACTGACTGCTAAGTGCAGGCGTGCGCCCAGATGCTGTGGACTGTGGACAGCTGCGGTCGTGAGGACAGAGTGCTGCCTCGGATCCACTACACATGTCCATGAAGTAGTGACTCCTTTAGGAATTCTCGAGAGTGCATGCAGTCATTGAGGTAGAGGCCCACATTCTACAGACCCTGAATGTGCGTGGCCCCACAGTACTGATATGCAGCATCTGGTTCCATGACAGGACTGGGCTGTGGGTGCGAGGACAAAGAGAGTGTCGACTGGTCTGCAGCTGCGGTGAGGACTGGCCATTCGTGTGGGCATGCGCTGTGAACCTGGGCCTGGACTAGGATGTCTGCTTGCTTGTGGGAGTCCTGGGTAGTCTCAGCCTTGGGCTAGCATGAGGCGGCTGTTGACAAAAGCTGTGGAAGGGCTGTACAAGTCACCCTGTGGGTGGATGGAGGAGCTCAGTACCTGGACTGGGTCGGGAGCAAGCCATTTCAGCTGGGCCTTGAGGGTTGTAGCAGAAGTGTTAGGATCTTCTCCTTCATTTCCACCTGGTTACTTGGGCCTCGGGGCAACGTCCCATAAGGTTGTGGCTTATGTTAGGTTCCATGAAGCGCTGTGGCGGCCCAAGGATCCCTCTCTCCAAGTGGACCAGCCTCGAGAGAGAAGTTCTCGTGCTGCGTCTTCTATTGTGTCCCCTGATCTGTCAACAAGACACACTGTGGTTCCTGGCTTCTCCGTCTGCCTCTCGGCCGTTCATCCTCTCTGAGGCTGCTACTAGGTGTGGGTGTGGGTGTGGCGGTTGGCTCCCCTTTCTGGTGGCGTCGCTGCACATATCTTGCTCGCCATTTGTGACCACGAGGATCCTTCCAAGTCTCCCGGCCCCGCATGGGGAGTTGCAGGTGTTGAGGGGAGTCTCTGCCGTGGGGCCCTCTGAAGACACCTGTCATGGACAGGCTCGCATAAGGCTCCTGCCTGGCAAGAGGATCCTGGCTGTACTTTGGCTGTCTGAGGGCAGAGGATGTCGGTGTTCAGTGGGGCTGCTTCTTGACGTGGCGGATCATCACCCCTCCACGGAAACTGCACTGTGCCATGATCCCGTCTGGTCAGTCAGTCTTGTAACTACGTTGTAGCCTTGTCGATTTTGTTGAAGGTGTGAGCTTCCATCTCAGCGATGTCGCATGTGCTTTCCAACCATCCCAGGATGTACATCATCAGTGTACCCCAGGCTCGTTTGCCTTTGTCTCTCCAAAGCTGCCTGCTTCCTTCTTTGGCTCTGTCACCGATTACAGTCTGTGGCCCTTTTCTCACAGAGGAGTACTCGGTTCTCCCTCAGCCCATCCCGAGCACCTTCACTCCGTCTTGTGTGTCCCCGCGAAAAGACCGTTGTACGCTGTTCCTTCCTCTCTCCCTTCTTCGTCTGCTCAGCCCATTTGCTCTTCTCCCTCCTGGCAGTGGGCTTCAGCGTAAGGCGCCTTCATGGGGCCTTGCAGCAGCAGGGCCTTCCAGCGACAGGGCTTTGCACGGCCTTGGCGCTGCGTCCACCACAGCCGCAGCAGCAGCACTTCAGAGTTCATAGTGCCAGGGGGATGCGATGCTGGGTTCTGTCCCTTCTTGCCAGGGCCTACGGACAAGTAGCACAGATCTTCCTTTTTCCTGCCACTGACTGTGCTCACGAACCATTGGGCTTGTCATGCAAAGATCTATGTGGCCAGCACGTCTTTCCGTGGAATGCGACGTGCATGTGTAGCTGCTGGCATCCTATCTGGTATATCTGTGGACCAGCTGATGCAATTCATACTCCCCCACATGGCAGTGAATGCTTTGCCATCTGATATATGCCATGCCGCCTGACCTACAACCAGCCCACGGTCTCTCAACATCCACGCTGGCATCCACTTTGTTCCTTATTAGGGCATCTGTGAACTGCATCTCGCTCCATCCGCTATGCATCCACCCCTTCCGCTATGCGTTCCGCTTCCGCAATTCTCCCCGGAACCCCTTCGGATGTCATTCTTGCTTCCATCAGCTTTCATACCGCTAGGGCTTCTCTCTATGTGAACATCCACTTTAAACATCCCCGCTACATACTACCCACCGGTCTGTTCTTTTCCTTCTTTCTCACGTTCTGTTTATTGCAAAATCTTTTGCGGATGACAATGGATGGAGCCACCCCCAAAATTTTGCTCATCCGCTGTGTCCTAGCCTTTAGTCTTAAACCAACACCTTACCAAATATATATTCTGCAGATTTTCAGAAAATGGCTTCAAATATGGCTTCACAATCCATTATGGAAACATTTAAAAATAGTAAATAAAATTATTTTTATTTTATTTATAGCATGGGTAAAAGCATGTTAAAGAGAGATCCTACCAGAAATAAGGAGAAATTTCTTAAAGGGAACAATTTTTTTAAAGGGAACATCTTGCTTCCTGGAATTTCAGGTGTTCTATCATTGGTTTTGAAGAAAAGACAGGGCATTCATTTGTCCAGATGGCATAAGGGCTCCTGCCTTGGGCATTGACTAGAAGACCTTCAAGGTTCCCTCTATCCCTATGATTCTACAAACCACTCCTTTTCAGACAGAAACAACATGGTTAAGGAAAGGATATCATATACACACAAGTCTAATCTGTCTACTATATTGCAAATATCATACTGACTAAAACAATGCAATGTCTTCCAATTTCAAAATGCAAAGTTACAAAAAATGTTGTGAAATTCAAACTCTGAAAATAGCTTTATGAGAAGCTAATGAAAATAGGTTTATTTTAAAACCTTTTCAGTTGCTTTATGAGCCAACCATATGAGCTTATGTTTTGATGTTTCTGATCTCTGGGTTTTGTGAGATTTTTGTAGTCTTATCTCTTATCTCTTTATTTACCTTTTAGAAGATTTTTGAATTTTCTGTCTTATTTCTCTAGACATCATGGATTTATTTATTTATTTATTACTTAGCAGTGCTTTGCTAGATTGGACCCTTGATCCATCAAGTTCACCAGTCTATGCTCATAATGACCAACCAAGTGCTCAAAGAAGCATATTAGTCTCCTATTAGATGGCCTTAAGAGGCAGTTACAGTATCATCAAATTTAATAGTCATGGATCGCTTGACTTCATAATTTGGTCGAACCCTTTTTTGAAACCAGGCAACTGGCACCATATTTCTTAGTATGGCCTGACCCATTTGTACAAAGTAGGTTCAGAATAACTGTGCAAACCAATGAAAGTAAGACACGAAAGAATGTTAAGGAGGTGATAAAATTAATTGGCCAGTCAATCCTACCAATATCAGACAACCCAACATATTTATTTATTTTATTATTTTATTTTTATTTATTTTGATTTGTCAATCGCTTACAAGATAATAGGTATAAGAATATACATAGTTATGAATACATGAAATGAGTACATATAAGAAAAATAAAAGAAACAATAGGATAAGGACGGTAGGCACATTGGTGCACTTATGCACGCCCCCTACAGACCTCTTAGGAAAGGGGTGAGGTTAATAGTAGTATGATTCAACCTACCCCAAATTCTCTGTACACATCAAAGTTACAATGTTTTCTGTTGTCAGAATCTCAGGAGGAGAAAAAGAACCAGATTTTTAGGATTACTGCAGAAAGTTATTCTATTCACAAAAGTGATCATGGCATTATTTTAATCTAGAATCTATTTCATATTAGTGATTTGAATAAAACTCCATTGAATTGAGTCTCCAGAACTTTGCACAAAACTCAAAATTAGTGTCATATCTAAATTTGGCACTCAGTTAAATTATGGCTACTGATGAGATAACAGGACGCTTCCACTGTGGCAGGAATTTAACAATAGAAATTTACTTTGTATTTTTAATAAATGTATTTAACTTATTTCTATCTTCAAGCACGAAAATTCATATGTTTATTTGTATAAATTTACAATTCAAAACTGAATTGCAAGGAACTAATTAAAGCTATAAAATGTAATCATATTATCCACTTGTGAGCTTTTGGCTTAATCTGTTAATACAATAATTGAACCTGAAGCACAGCTTGTTCTGCCTTATTCTTGTATCAGTAATATGAACATTGAAACATTTCTTTGACTTCCAAAGAAATGCTTTTCTTTGGATTTTTCCTCCTTCAATTATTAGTAAAGGTCTCAATTAAGTGAACCCTTATCACTAGGTTAATTTGTAACCAATATCTTAAAGTTAATTAGAAGGTAATATCTCAGGTTCAATAAGGAAGTGGGAATGTGTTCACTTTAGGGCCCCTAAAATGTTTTGCAAGCATAAGGAATTAACAAAAATGATTAGATGTACCTCTTGTAAGAATCTGGGCTGCCAGGAACAGCCAGACTTCCAAATGTTCCTTTGCTATCTGTTCCAAGTTTCCAGACTTCCAGATAATTCAGATGACTGTAAAGTCAAGCATAAATATGTTGACATTAAAAGCGGGGTTTCAGTGATATGGTGTGTTGTAGTTTTGTTTTGCAAAGACAGACTGTTATTTTATTCCATTATTATCACCATACGGATTAAGCAGGCATGCAAAAAGTGTTATCTAGTGGTCGTTTGCAGCACACCAACATTGTTTTGTGTCCCCTGGATTCCCAACTGTAAATCTTCTCTTCTCTTCCTGTTCCCCTTCCCCGTCCTTCCTTTCTTTTGCTAGTTTCAAGGGGGTTTAACTACTGGTAGTTGATCCTTCTGTGCTTCAGTGTATTTGGAGCAGTAAGTTCTTTCCAACCCTTTTGATTAATTATGGTTGTTTCCATTTATTCTATCAGAAACCTATAATGATTTTGCAATGTTCTGCATCAACATTTCTGAGATCTGCCTATCTTCTATATTCTCTGATTAATGTCACAACTGATTGTGGTATTGGCACAATGTTGATCTGGAAGATATAAAACATGTGCCATGCAGCATATCGTTCACTCTTCCACTACGTCCTATATCCACTTTAATCACTCCTTTATGTGATCACCATGCAACTGCATTGTGTTTTGTCCAGAAAAACACGAGGTAGACCGGGTTCCAACAGCAAAGTCTTTATTGTAAGCCAGGATGTAGACTTAGGAACATTGGCTCAAGCCGGCGCCGGTCTTTTAATAGCATTTTTCCCGGCCGGCTTGCCAGCCAATGACAGGTTGTTTGATTTTGCCGCCTTCCTGCGGCATGCCAGGGATTGGTTCAAAAGGAACCAATCCCTTTTTGTTCTCAGTAGCCAATCGGAAATGTATTATATCAAGCCGTTATTTGCATACAGAACACCCCTCCCCTCTTGGTTTGGTCCTACATTGTGGACGTCAGTCTCGTAAGTAGCGGGGCTTCTTCTGACTCGACTGGACCTGCGCGGTTTCATTTGTGTGCGTGTCTCCGACCGGTTCGGATGGTGTTGCTGTTTCCTCTGCGCTTCTCTCTGGAACCGTCTGGAGGGTGAGGCCTGCAATCATGCGCCGCCTGAGTTGCTTGGGCCGGCGGCTTCGCCGCTCCCTCCCGTTTTCCTCCGGGCAGGTTGAGCCGGCTTGGCTGGCCTCCTTCGGTGGATTCTTCACGCAACTTTTCTCACAACAGTGAGTCTCCATATTGCTCTTTTTGTTAGTTTGTTTTTTCGGCATTGGTTTTTAAACGGTTCTTTATTATTTTTCGTGTTTCCCCCCTTTTTGTTTGACAATTCGTGTTTTTTGTTGTTGTTTGGTTGTGTTTTTATCGTTCCATTTCTAAGTTTCGGGACACGGAGCTGGTCCGATGGCCGCTTCCACTCCCTGCCATCGTCTAACCGTTTAATTCGTATGATTGGGGCCTGTTAGGTTCTGTGATTGTCCGGTACCATAACTGGGTCTCCCGTAAAATTTTTTGCGTATACCAAGATCGCCATTTTTGAAACACTCTGAATCGTGTAGAGGAGTCAGGGGGGTTTTTCTGGTGTGAAGTTTTGGGTGAGCCGATCTAGCTGCGATCTGAGTTTCCTCCCCATTAGTAAGTTTCTGATGGGGTTTTGTTGGTTGTGGTACTTGGTGTTATATGTTGGCCGGGTGAGTAGCCTGTTTATTTTGCTTTGGACGTCCCCAGTGTCCATCCTTTCCAAGCCTCCTTGTAAACCTGACCATTCTTCAGCCCTACCGTTTGCCGCCGGATGGCCGGCGCTGTGAGGGCATGTCTTATACCCAGGGAGGCTAGGTAATTGTTCGAATAGTAGGCTGGTTAGTTTGAGGTCCATCATCGGACACTAGTACGTCCGGCAGGCCGTGGGTTGCAAAAGTTTGTCTAGTTCCCTTATTACCATTTCTGTGGTCGTTGATGGCATAATTTTTACCTCTAGCCAATTTGAGTATGCGTCACGACAATCAGAAACGTGTGTCCCTTGGTGGGGCCGGCGAAATCGATATGGATCTGTGACCAGGGGCCCCTTGGAATTTCCAGTCCCTTATAGGTGCTTTTGGAGGAGATGTCTGGCTCTCGGCATTTGTTGCACGAGGCTGACCCAATACTCAACTGTCATTGTTCAATGCCCGGCCACCAGACATAGCTCCTTGCAAAGGCTTTTCATTTTAACAATTCCCGGGTGTCCTCATGCAGCATTGCTCCCACTTGCTTTGTAATTTTGTTTGATAACTACCCCGCTCGCCCCACAGTAGACATCCCTTCTCTATGATAGTTCGGTTTGTCTGGTGGGCGGAAAGGTTTAAAAGTCTCGGTTTTTTGATTTTCCGGCCAGCCTCTACCTACCCAGTTAAGTATTCGGGCGGTCAGTGGGTCTTTTGCCGTGGCTCTGGCGACATCATTCGCGGAGATGGGTAGATTGGGGGCAGTCTCTATCTGTAGGGCAGTCATCGTTGGTGCCGGTCTTCTTCCGTTGCTGGCAATGGTGCTCTGCTCAAGGCGTCCGCATGGGAAATTTGTTTCCCTGGCCGGTGTATTAGGGTGTATGAGTAGGCTGCTAGGAACTCCGACCACCTAGTTCTCTGGGGACAGGATGTTTGGTGTGGGCTTGTTCCCGCCAAAATTCCAAGTAGCGGTTTGTGGTCTGTGAACATTATTGAAAAAACCCGCCCGTACAGGTATTCATAAAACGCTTTACCCAAGCGACAATTTCTAGGGCTCTCTGTCCAGTTGGCTGTAGTTCCGCTCGGCTTTTGACAAGAGTTTTTGAGTAGTATGCGACGGGCGCCTCTCTTCCGTCCGGAAGTTGGTGGCTCAGGATGGCTCCGGACTCCAAACGGTGATGCGTCGCAGGTCACTCTCAGTGGTAAAGTGTCGCTCGACAATTGGATGAGAAACGGTAATTCGAGGTTAGCAATCTTTTTATTTGTTGAAAGCTTTTTTTCTTTGTGCCCCCAAGTCCAAATGGCTTTTTTGTCCAGTAACCGGTGTAGCGGTTCTGCTATTGTGGCCTTATTTGGTAGGAACACGTTGTAAAAATTTATTAGACCCAAGAATGCCTGTAACTCGCTTTTGTTCTTTGGTTCTGGTGGCGTTATTTATGGCTTTGGTTTTCTTTTTCGGTGGGGTGTATATACCCTCTCTGTCTATTAAATAGCCCAGAAATTCGACGCTCTTTTTTAGCCAGGCAGCACTTTTCTTTTTTTACTTTTTAGTCCAGCTTCCCTGAATTTTGGTTAGTACCTTTTTAAGTGTCTGTTTTAGTTGGTTTTTCGTTTTTTGCTGAGATTAGGACGTCGTCGAAGTACGGTACGACTCCTTGTATGCCGTTTAGGAGGGCGTTCCATGAGGCTTTGAAAAACGCCTGGTGCCACACTGACTCCAAATTGGAGTCTCTTACATCTGGATGCCCCTTTGTGTGTAACTATGTCTGTGCCTCCGCTGTTTCGGGGTCTACTGGAGTTGTTGGTATGCTTGTGCCAAGGTCGAGTTTGGTGAAAATTTTTCCTCCCCCCAGGGAAATGTAGCAAATGCTGGACTACTGGCACCGGGTATATCTCTCTGTTGTAGTGCGTGGTTCAGGGTCTCCTTGTAGTCACCACAGATTCGGATTGACCCTCAGGCTTAATAGGTGTGACTATCGGCGTTTCCCATTTGGCATGGTCTACAGGCTCTAGCACCCCCTGGGCTACTAATTTTATTTAGCTGTTCCTCGATCTTTCTGCTTTTAAGGCAAACGGAACTCGCCGGGCTTTTAGTCTTTTGGGGCTACTTGTGGGTCTAGACTGAAAGAAATAGGGTTTCCCCGGTACTTGCCCAGTGCCGCCGCGACGCGTCTTGAATTCCGGATTAGGTCTTCCTCCCAGTCGGTTGTGCCTACTCGTCTATCCCGGTCATCCCGATGCCCAAAGGCTGCGAACCATTCGATGCCCAGGAGGCTCGGCCCTGTCTCGGTCGACTATGGTCAGCGGAAGTACCTTCGACATGCTGTTTGTACGAGACTTTGAATTGGCCCATGCCAACTCACCGGGATTCGGTTTTCCCTGGTAGTCCTTGAGTGTTTAGCCGCTGCTTTTTAGTTCTGTCGTCGGATGTCAGGGACTAGTTGCTTTATGGTGTTCCACGAGACCATGGACAGGAAAGATCCCGAGTCCACCTCCATTGTCGCAGGGTTTTCCTTCATTTTTACTGTTACGTTGACTTTCTTTCCGCTTTCCGTCTTAGCGCTCCCTATTGTAACACGTTTGATGTATATTCTCATCTGTTTGCGGTTGCTTTGTTTCGGCGGCCACTTTCTCTCTCCGCTCGCCAGGCGCTCGGCTGCTCGTGGGGAAATTGGTGCGTCTCGTCGGCTGTAGTTTTTTTCTGTTCCTGCAGACTTTCTCGATGTTGCCCTCATTTCTTGCAACTTCTGAAAGATGGCATTGAGAAACCTGCATTCCGCTCGATCGGGTGGACTTCCTCCGCAGCCACGCATTCCCGCCAAAATTTCTTTTTCGCGCTCTTTCTTGCCCGGCATGCGTGCGGTGGACTCACAATCGTCTCCTGTCGTCTGACTCGGATGTCTCGCCATAAGTCTTGTTCGTGGTGGGTCGGTAACGGGAGATTGTTTCCTTCTCGTGGCCGGGTTTATGTTCATCCTGCTGTGTTTCATCTGTCTGCATGGTAACCATGGCCGACTTTTCGGCGCTTCAGCGGCTGTGGCTTCCGTGATGGCCCTCAACTAAGGTTATCTTATTAGGCTTTGTTCAGTTAGCTTATTTGCGCCGTTGAGTCGGCTTAGTCCCAAGATTACTCGGTATCTCAATACGCCTCGTCGAGGTTTAAGAATTCGCACTCTCCCCCTATCTGTCGGAGGGCGGCTACGAAATCGACTCCCCGTCTCACCTTCTTTCTGGTCTCTCCGGTAAGAACTTCGTGCCGTCTTTATGAGGTTTGACACGCGTTGTTGCGTAGTGCGTTTTCAGTAGTTTCTGGAGTTCGGACCAGGTTAGCTGTTTAACGTCTCGGGGCTTCGCCAGGGCTTTTGCCATTTTGAAAATGGTCGGTCCGCAAGTTGGCCGTCTAGAAAAAGGCTCTTTTGCGTTGTTCGGAGATGTCTTCCATCTCATTGCTCTCCAGGTACATCTGGAGCGGTCTGCATACGATCCAGTCTTCCCTCGTTGGGATTAAAAGGTGTGGGCGGTGCGTTGTTTCCAGCCATTCTGTTGTCGTCTGGAATTTTCTCTCACCGGTGCTCGGTCTCGCGTTCAGGACAATCCACATTCGTCGCCAGTGTTTTGTCTGGAAAAACACCAGGTAGACCGGGTTCCAACAGCAAAAAGTCTTTATTGTAAGCCAGGATGTAGATTAGGAACATTGGCTCAAGCCGCGCCGGTCTTTTATACATTTTTCCCGGCCGGCTTGCAGCCAATGACAGTTGTTTGATTTTGCCGCCTTCCTGCGGCTGCAGGGATTGGTTCAAAAGAACCAATCCCTTTTTGTTCTCAGTAAGCGTTCTCAGTAGCCAATCGGAATGTATTATTTGAAGCCGGTTATTTGCATACAGAACACATTGCATAACATCTTTCATAGGTAGCACAGTCAAAATACATTTAGGTTTTGTGTTACTTACCATGTCATCTTCCATGTTCCACTGGTATATATTACAACTGGCAAAAGAATACTGTTATAAAATCAGAGCTTTGTCTCAGTGTTAATAGGTTACATAGACCAGATTGGATGCAACCAATGATATACTACAAATGTCTTTCCAGTCCTGGATTTAACATCTATCATAGCTTTTTACTGTGGTGCTTCTTTAGGTGTCTCTCCAAGAAGCTTCTTTTAGAAAAGAAATGGTGTTGAAGCCACACTGGTAGATTTGTGGTCAAATAATATATTTCAATTCTGGTGATCTATCTTCAAATCTAAGGAGGAGTTAGAATCAGAAGGACATATCTGCCATTGGTTCACATATTTACAACTGAAAGAAAGATTTAAATCAGACAAAAAGATTTGTGGGTTTGACTTTGCCAAAAATAAATTGGAAATCCTACTGTGTGGTAGTAGTGAACATATTATTGCTAAGGTATATAAATTATTATTGAATTTGAATTTGGAAAATGAATATGTAAAGCATTGCATGATTCAGTGGGCAAGGAACTCTGGATATAATGTATTGCTTGATCTATGGAAGAATATGTGAATGGAAGGCTTAAAATTTACACTAAATTATAATTTAAAAGAAAATTTCTATAAGATGATGTATCACTGGTATTTAACACCAGACAAGTTTTCAAGAATGTATAAAGGTATTTCAAATGAATGTTGTAAATGCAAATGTAAATTGTAAAGAAGGGACTTTTTATCATTTATGGTGGACATATGACAAAGCAAAGAAATATTGGAGTAGGATTCACATCCTAATACAGAAGATTCTCAATGTGAATATAAAAATAAAGCCAGAAACTTTTCATTTGGGTTTAATGGAAAAAGACTTGGAAAAAAATTGGAACTTTGATGTTAAATATGGCAGCAAGACAATTTTATGCACAAAAATGGAAAGAAACTTGTATTCCCACAATGGATGAATAGCTGCAAAAGTTGATGAGTTAGCAGAGATGGCTAAATTGACTGCTTTAATTAAAGAAAAAAATTCAAATACTTTTGTTTCTACTTAGAAACCACTCCTGGACTTTGTGCTTAAGGTGGGGGAAAAAATGAAACTTGGATTTTGATTTTTACCGATTAGATAGGTTTGTTGTTGTAGAATTGGCCAGTATATACTATTATGTATAAATAAAAAGTTGAGATTTGATGTTATTATCTTACTCTACTGAATCAAAGGAATTTGGAAATCAATGCCTTTTCTTTCTTTTTCCTCTCTTTTTTACAGATGTCCCTTCTCTTTTCTGTCCTCTATTTTATATTGTAATATAAAAACTATTCCAAAAAAATCTATTGCAGCTTCTCTATGACTGTAAAATGTGATTCCCAGAGAGGTAAACTGTTCTAATTCTTTGATATGTTCACATCCACCAAGGAATCTTGTGGTTCTTCGAGAAATTCATCTTACTTTAAGCTTTTCAAATATATAAGGAATCCTTTTGATTCCTTAAAACTTCTAGAATCCTTTCCAAAATGAGTTTTCACCCTCCCACTTTTGCAGTGTGATTATTAACAGGACCAAGCAAAGGTTGGTAAGTTCTTAAATTGACAAGAGTTACATACCCTTATAGTAACAAGCATTTTAACAGGCTACTATTTAACAAGTCATCTACAATATAGAGTACAAATATTGTACCAACCACTGTGTAGAACAGACAGTCAGAAAACTAGAAGAACACATCTATACCTGCCAACTAGCAATCAGAAGACATGGTGAAACTAAATCTCACAACACATGGAGAGATTCAACCATAGTTTTAACTGGGAAATTGTAAGCATACCAGACCAAGTCATATCCCAAAAATTAGAGAATTCCTGGAAACAAATCAGCCATAAACAGACATATAGAAAGTAACCACATTTACACCCCATTCAAAAGACACAATGAAAAAGTTAAGAATGAAACACATTCTCTCCAACAGCCTACACCTAGATAAGCAGGGATTAACACCAGCCAAACTATCAAGCAGAAATCAGTACCCTAATCAAGGATACTGAAGGGAAAAATCACATGCCCACCAACACTAGCAGAGCAAGTTACTATATATAGTCAGGGGGGACATTGCATACTCACTAGAATTGATGATATGGTCTGGTTTGGTAATGAAGAATCTGCAAACAAACAAGTTCAGAGAGCACCAAAGACTCTATCAGCCATGAGCAACATGTAGAGTACTTTTTATTATGATTCATTTTGTTTAAGAGAAGAGGCCATCAAAATTGCTTTGATGATTTAAAAAGGCTCTAGATTGACCATCTCCATTATAACCTGTGTGACTCACAGCATTACCCAAAGAGGTGACAACTTAGGTCAACACTGATGGAGATCTGCTCAATGAAGATCCTTTCTGTCTTTTCCACAGTGCAAACTTTAGAGGTGATGATTGGGAAAGTAACAATGACCCTTTACTTTGCTCCAGGAAGCAGTTTTCACTTTTCTATCACATAAAAGGCTTTGTTTTTCATATTAAAAGTGGGTAGGGTATTTTCATCTGCTGTGCTGTATCTAGCAGGAGGCATGGCAGCAGGGACAATGGATTTGACACAAATATTTTAAATGGTTCAATGGGTTGAATTTGCAGGAAAAACTTTGAATTATTTTACCCATCCTGGAAGCTAACTGCATATTTTGTATATTTGTATATTCTACAAAACGTCCTTTTTAGTCAGGGAGGGAACTAAATAAATTCTGCATCATTCCCATGATTTTGGAAGTTATATTTTCTGTTCTTAAAGTAAGATAATTCTTCCAAGGAAAATGATACCATTATGTTCCAAAGAAATTATCTACCCTGAAACCAGAATATATATTATCAGTTATTGTATTGTTTTTTTTAATTAATATCTTGGTTTTCTTAAACCTCAAAATTTTCTCTTTCATCACTTTAGATAGGAAGGTGGTAAAGTATCTGATTTTTGAAAAAAGTGTATAATTTATACCATGGGCTAACAGATTTTATTTTATTTTACTTTATTTATTTATATCTTTTCCCCATTGCTTCGCTTCTACCTTTAAATTCCTCAATTTCTTTCTGTCGAATCTCATTTAACTATAAACACAAAGTGGCCACAGCCATTTCATGAAACTAGTATCTAATTGCCAAGCATAATTCCTCTTCCCCTAGCCTTCAATCTTTTAAAAAGCTATTTCTACCAAGCAAAAGGAATCTAAAGGACTGCTTTTAATGAGATTCTTTTTTTCATAGCCTTGGGAATCCAACAATGGTTAATTCATCTATCCCATGAAACAAGGCTTTGTTCCATGCTGCCATGTCCTTTTGCTTGTGCAAAGTAATACACAAGCAAATAAATAAAGCTGTAAAGTATGTAGGATATTGGTTTAATGTAACACTAATAGAATGAAAGGTAAAAGGCTTGCATTAGTTTTTTTTTTTAAATTTGGTTTCCTGGTTTAACATCTGAGAAAAACAGTAGTTAAAGCCCAGGTCACACTGGCCAACGGATGCAAAAAGGACACAGCGGATGAGCAAAATGTTCCATCCGTTGTTATCGGAGCAAAAATTTTGCATCACCGGAGCGGATAACACGGACGCAGGGAGGGACGCAGGGCGGATGCAGAAGTGGGAATGCAGAACGGACCTCAGCGAAGCGGACGCGGAACACGATACAGCGGATGCACAGCGGATTGCACAGCGGATGAAGCGGATGCACAGCGGAAGCCGAGCGGATGCCAGCGGAGCCTACGATGCCTGGCGTTAATTCGCATGCGGGGGGGGATGCAATTGCGTCAGCCCCGCAGATATAACGGAAGGCAGCTCGGAAGCAGGTCGCCATTCAGAGGAAGGACCTGCTTGCCGGCAGATTGCCGCTGCCTTGCCTGCCCTGGCTGCCATGTCTGCCTGCCAGCCTTGCTGCCAGCCTTGCTGCCAGCCTCCCTGCAGCCTCTGACTGCCAGCCTGCCTGCAAGCCTTGCTGCCAGCCTAGTCTGCCTGCCAGCCTTGCTGCCTGCCTTCCTGCCAGCCTTGGTTCATGTCTGCCTCCAGCCTTCCTGCTCAGTCTTGTGCCTGCCTCTGCCAGCATTGGTGCCTGCCTCTCTGCCAGCCTTTCCATGCAGCCCTTGGTGCCTGCCTGCCTGCCTGCCAAGCCTTGGTTTCCTGCCAGCCTCCCTGCCAGCCAGAACCCCACAACCATGCGGAAGCACAGCAGCCTCAAGCCTATCTGCCTGCCAGCCCTGGCAAGAGGGACAGGGCTACCATCCCGCCCCCTGGCCCTCTACTCTTGGTTCTCCTGGGGCTTCTGCAGCACGGGCTCGCTTTCTGGGCTGGCGCTTCTGCTGCTTCTGGCTTCTGGAGTGAGCTTATGACCAGCACTCCCAGCATCCAGCCACCTCCACAGCACCTGCACCCTTCACCCTGGGACTGAAGCGCCAAGTGAGTACAGAGATCATTTTTTGTCTTATAGCTTGTTTGTTAATTAAGGTCTATTTATGTTCACACACTTGCTTCATTCTTTTTTTTAACTAAAGTCTTGCTGGAAACTTTTAGAAATGGTTTAAGGCCTTTTGCATGCTTGTGGGATGGTTAAGGATAGCTTTGGGGATGGGTTAGGATACCTGGTGGGATGGGCATAGCTGTGGGATGGGTTAGGATAGAGTGGGATAGATAAACTCCAGTGCAAGCATAAGTGGGACTGTATGGCCCTCCAGGTGCCACACCTACGGTTCCCCCCCCCCCTTTTTTAAATTTTAATCAATATAATGTACATACTTATTCCACACATGTCAACATAAAAACACAAACTCTTTAATTAAACGCCCTGGTTCAGTAGGGCCACCCACATGACATGGCACAACATCTCATGCTTGTGATTTGAGACAGGCTGCAGGAAGCATCATTAAGCATCTATCCACCTGTCTTCCACTCCACTGCTACCAGCTGCGGGAGTTTGCACCATTGTTTCAGGAGGTTTGTTGCTGCTTCTTTCGCTTCATGTGAGGCTCTGTTGGGGCCTTGCACATCCTCAGTGTTGATCAGGTTTCGCTCCTTTTCTTTTCCATTCCCCAGGCTCCATGTCCCCTTGCCTTGCTGGAGGTCCACGAGCCTGTTTCTGCAAGACTGGGTAGCGGGTGCGCATGAGATTGTGGCGAATTGCAAGCAAGCTTCCACTGATCCTCCCTCATGGTCTCTGGGCAATGCTGCATGGTGGTGGAAGTACGCTGAACCTGTTGGCCAGGATGCCAAAGGCCGTTGTCCACTCACCCGCCTTGCCCTCACAGCCTGTAGTTGAAGATCCTCCATCTTCAGGGTGACGGAGTCTGGAAGTGGTAGGGCTCATCAGGTAGGTTGTGAGGGAGAAAGGCGTCATCCCCACGATGAAGTAGGGCACATCTTGTGTGTCGTTGGGCAAGGGGTTTTCTGGATCTTGGGAAGCCCACGATGGAGGTTGCCCTTCCAGCTCCTCCTTGAGGTGATCTGGCAATTGTCTACCTTGGCATGCTGAGATGAGCCGTTGCCTGAAGCATCGATGTACATGAACTTGGTAGTCAGCATCGACCATGGCGAAGAGGATGATGTGAAGAAGCCCTGGAGTTGAAATAACGTGGAGCCTGAGTTGGTTGGAGATTTTGCCAGGCCAAACCATCTTGCCATCTATGGCTCCAACGGTGTGTGGTAAGTTCCACTTCTGCTACCATGCTCTGCGAACTTTCTTCCAGCCTTTTCTTCAGTGGAGGGGTACTGGAGGAGCTCCTCCTTGTATCTTGATGAATGGCCTGCACCACTTCCTCTGACCAATGCTGATGGTGTTTAGGATGCACCCTCCAAGCCGTATGCATGCTCCTGTTAGGAGGGTCCTGAGGCCAGGTGGCGCAGAGTGAGTGCACCTTGAGCCCAGGTTCCCAGGCTGGGCCGGAAGCTGGTGTTTGCCTTGGTGAACCTGTGTGTTCAGGTGCTGCACAACTTCGTCAAACATGGGCTGGAGCATCCTCATGAAGTTTGGAATGCCCGAGTGTCTTTGTTCCTCAGCTCCACCATCAGCTTGTTGTACAGTCCATCCTCTGCTCTCTGGCGAAACCCTCTTTGGATCAGACTCTTTTTGGGTGGCTCCTTTTCTTCTCGCAGTAAGTTCACAGAGCCTGCCCGATGGCTTCGCACTGTTGCAGAAAAAACGAATTTTTGGGGTGGGGCTTGCCGAAGGACTTTTGTTACAATCCACGGTGGACATGAATTGGATGCTGTGGAAAGAGCAAGAGGCACGATGAAGGCGCAGAGGTCTGCACCGCGGGGCTGCCTGTTTCTGAAAGTGAGATGCAGGCGAGTTGCTCCCCTTTTTATAGGCAGTATAGGTGTCCTTGCATCCTCTAGGCCATCCTCTAGGCAAATCCTGCAGACATCCTTAATTCCAAGATAGGTCCGTCGCTCTGCGAACCGTTTTTTTCCCGTTTTAAAAACGCTTTTGTTTCTGTGCTGCACTCATTCTGCATCCGTTCTGCAATCCGTTCTGCCATCCGTTCCCGCTTCCTCCTTGCATAACCGGGCGGATGCAAGTTTGCGCGGATGTGCAGCGCGATGCCTAAGCGGATATAGCGGAGTGCATAACGGATGCATAACGGTGCGTGTCGAGCTGTAGCAGCATGCGTAGCGGATGCAGAACTGGACGAATTGGATACATTTTGCCGCGCAAAAAGTTTAGGCTAGCCCCAAAACTTTGGATGGACTGAAACGTCAATAAACGGATGCTGGCAGGATTAGAAAGGAAGCAAAACTGGAGGGCAGTGAGTACATCGCGTTTTCGAACGGATGGCAAGGTTTTTTGTCCGTTTTATATCCTCTTTGCATCCGTTGGTTCACTGTGACATGGGCTTAAACATTTTCTTCATGAGACTATGTGTGTGATTGTGGGTAGACTCTACTATATAGTCCATATAGTATTTTAAAAGGCAGCATAAGTTCTGCCTTAAGAGAACCAGTTCGATATAACAGTTAAGGGTATCAAGTTAGAAACCATGAAACTGTGAGTTATAGCCCTGCCTTAGGCATAATGCCAGCTGTATGACCTTGGGCCAGTCACTCTCTTTCAACCCTAGGAAGAAGGCAATGGCAAACTACCTCTGAAATGTTTCTAAGAAACCCATAGGGATTTATCCAGGTAGTCACCAATAGTTAACATGATTTGAAGACTTTTTATCTTTTCTTAACTAAAATAAAACTGAAACTGTCTTATACATCTTGCAGCTCTAGAGCTGTTCCTTAAGAGTCCAAACAAGCATTACTCGGGTGTAATATGGGGACTAGCTTCCTTCTCCTCTTCCTCTTCCTCCTCCTCCTCCTCCTCCTCCTCCTCCTCCTCCTCCTCCACCNCTTCCTTCTCCTCTTCCTCTTCCTCCTCCTCCTCCTCCTCCTCCTCCTCCTCCTCCTCCTCCAACATATTGGTATGGAAGCCTATTTCAAAACAACTATCCTGATAACTAAGCACGAAAAGCATAGTCATAATGTGAATAATAATATTGTACCTTAACTTGAGGGTGGGTAGAGAAAGATATATACTCTTAGATAGATTGATAAATTAGTACCAGTAATATGAACATCTTTTGGGTAAGAGAAAACTAATCATTTTGATAAGCCAATGGTGGGTGTGGTGTTGTTTTTTTGTCCCACCCTGCAGATATAAGTTCTTAAAATAACAGTTCACTGTAAATGCAAGTTTGGGAATGGGATGGGGAGGAAAAAAATTTGCATCATGGAAAAGCTGCAAAATAGTTTAGATATTCTCCTACAATATTGATATCCATCTGAAACTAAATCCTATGAGGAATATCTTTTTAATTTAGCCTATATTTTAGTTCCCAGTGGATTGGGAAATTTTTACACTTTAAAGATAATTATCAGTTCATTAAGCTATTGCATTGTTTCTAACAAGGCCCGGTCCCACTGCAGTTATGGATGAAAAGAGGATGTAAAATGTTTAAAAAAGCTTGCTAAAAAGATTGTTAAAAAAATCTGTTGAAAAATGCTATGCATCCATTGTGTACTCATTGCATACGTGTTTCATGCGCTCTATCCGTCGAGCATCCGTCCACTGCGATTTCATCCACGCAAGAAGTTTTGAGCTGCACAAAACTTTGTGAATGGATGAACTTTCCGCCATGTACGATGTAAATCTGCGACATACGAGCAACAAACGTTCTATGTCCGTTTATCATCCGTTAAATATCCGCTGTATCCTCTCTGCATCCTCTGGGCATCCTTGCAACTCACATCCACTGCAGCTGAAAACGGAAAGAGGGAGGAAACAAAAGGTACACGGAATGTCTACAGAGCGTTAGTAGCACGGAAATAGAAAGGATGCGCAGTGAATGGTTTGCATCCGATATACATCTGCGCGGCATCCCCTTTCTTTCCTTTAGGCGTACATGATGTATCCGCTTCATCCGCTATGCGTCCACTTCGAAATTATCCCCCGGAACCCCTTCAGAGGTGTCATCAGCTTCCATCTGCTTTCATCCACTAGGCTTCCTATGAACATCCGTTTAACATCCCCGCTACATACTACCCACGTCCGTTCTTTTCCATTCTTTTCTGTTCTGTTTATGCAAATTTTCACCACTTTTTGGAGCGGATGACAATGGATGAAGCCACCCCCGAAATTTTGCTCGTCCGCTGTGGCCTTTATGCATACGTTTTGCATCCGTCGGCCAGTGGGACTGGGCCTTAAGGGTAAATGAGCACAAGAATTCTATTTCCCTTAAGGGATATTCATTAGCTTTCCAAAAGATTTAGTTTCTAATTAAGATTCTGGGGTTTATAATAAACAATGTACGCAGTCAAATATTGTTCCTTAATCTATCTTAATATCCATTATGAGGTCAGTCTACTCATATCAATTTATGTATGTACATATGATTGAAATTTTAGAAGGAAATAAAAGATGTTTGAATGCAAGAGTTTGAAAAATTGTGAAGAATAAACCAATTATTTTCAAAAGGTTTTAAACAGAGCAGAGACCAGGGCAAACTGTGGTCCCACTTCTGAATGCCACCTTGAGTAATTTTGATTTAAAAATCTAATACACGATATTGGTTATTACAGTAAGAACCCGATAGTTGGTAGTTTGCTTAGTTTGTCATTTCCAGCCTTCAATGTAATCTATCTTACTTCTATATCAATTTACATTTAAGTAAAGGATAAATATTTGCACATATTTGAACAGAAAAAAATTTATTCTACATGCTAAGATATAACAATAGCAATTGACTTACATACAGCTTCACAGTGGTTTATAGCCCTCTCTGAGTGGTTTTACAGAGTCTGCATATTGCCCCCAACAATTTGAGTCCTCATTTTTCTGACCTCTGTAGGATGGAAGGTTGAGTCAACCTTGAGCCTGGTGAGATGTGAACTGCCAAATGCAGGCAGCAGAAGTAGTCTGCAGTACTGCACTCTAACCACTGCACAACTGTAGCTCATAGAAGCTACATGGACAAACCATAGTTTCAATATGTGACCATGCTAGCTAAATCCAAAACTTCCAGGGAAGTTCTGGAATTCAGAAAAATCAGCTGTTAATGGACACATACAGATAAAACACATACACATCAATAGAAAGTGGCAATTAAAAAGTTAATAAGGAAACAAAAAGACTGAAAATCATTCTCTTTAGCTGCCTCCACCCAGATAAGCAAGGATTAATACCAGAAAAACAGTTACATGGAAAACAATACCCTAATCAAGGAGAAAACTACATCCCCATCAACACTAGCAGGACAAGCTACTATATATATAAACAAAGAAAAAAAGCCACCTTACAGGCACTGATGATGTTACCTAGTCAGGTAATGAAACACCTGCAAGCAAATAACCAAACTATAAAGCACCCAGCACTTCATCATTCAATCCTAATTATGTATATTCTCTTCTATTGGTTAATAAAAATTACCAGCCCACAAAATTATCCTATCTCAAGATCT
Organism: Laticauda laticaudata; assembly: GCA_004320025.1. NCBI lineage: Eukaryota > Metazoa > Chordata > Lepidosauria > Squamata > Elapidae > Laticauda > Laticauda laticaudata. The sequence continues at coordinate 29,183 of BHFT01019765.1, forward strand.
GGGAAAACAACTAGTTTCTCCTTATAAGAGTCAGAGAAGCATAAACCTCTCAAGGTTATGCTACATACTTCCTTCTCTAGGATCACTATTTATTTATTTGTTTGTTTGTTTGTTTGTTTAGTCAAACAATTATTAGATAACAGATATAAGTATAAACATGGTTTTAAATACATGAAATAGATACGAATAAGAAAAAACAGAAACAATAATCTAATTCAGTTCAAGTGTTCTATGTAGGAAAGAAAACATAAAACATACAGTAAAGGCCCTGTTCCACTGCACTTACGGATGCAAAGAGGATGTAAAACGTTAAAAAAAGCTTGCCATCCATTGGA
>BHFT01019766.1:0-20351 GCA_004320025.1 Laticauda laticaudata
CCCCGAAATTTTGCTCGTCCGCTGTGTCCTTTATGCATATGTTTTGCGTCCGTTGGCCAGTGGGACCGGGCCTTAACTCTGCGATTTTGACTGAAACTCGCATATTTTAACTGTTCCAAACCAGGATTTTCTACTGTATATTCCGGCACATTTTTCCAGGATATGGATATTTCTGCATGTTCAGCTGACTACTGATCCTGTGGACTTCAGAATATTAGGCATATGAACCTGTAAGCAGATTCCATTCCATGTTCTTCCTTTTACTTCTGGAAACATGAGGGGAAAAAATGTGGTATCATCTCTCAATTACATTTCATTTGTTTGGGTCATTCTTCTGTCTTGTGAATGTGTAGACATTTACAAACATTTACATATAAATGTTTCTATGATTACATTTATTATATTCTGTGTTTTAGTATCTCCTCCTCTTCCTCTTTTTTTGCACCCAATTACCAGGAATTATTAGATTCCCCTCATTAAGTCTGAATATGGGTCTGGGTAATTGCTGATATTTTATAACGACTCATTTTAACTTTTTAAACTTAATTCCATTATTTTTGCACTGATTTCATCAGACAGAACTACAACTGTCTTTTTAAATTGCATCTTTTAATACAAAGAAAAAAATTCATTCTGACTGAAGTAAAAATATTCATAATAAGACTCAAGTGCCCCTTGCTTATATTTCCCTCTGTTTTACATTTTATTTCCATTTTTATTGAAACTGAATTGGATGATTACATTGTGGCATATATTACCTGTAATGTTCTGTTATTTTATAAACTGAGATGCAAAAATCCTGTCAAATGTCAGGGAGAAACTTTAACCTCTACATTAATAGTAAAAGAACATCTAGTGCATAAAATATATGGAAGTTGAATTCGTGGTTATTCACGTTAAAGAGTTTTCTTTACTTCAGATAGTTAAGGACTTTGACAGTCCAAAAGCACAATTTCATTAATGATTACTTGTTCAAATAAATAGATACTTATCTCTTTCTAATGAAGGTCAGCAGCGTAATAATATGTCAGATTTAAATATGCATTCTAAAGCTATAAAATATGTGGTGGTTTTGAACATCTAATTTTATAGTGGTGTTATACGGTTCCCATGTCTTCTATGTGATACAAATGCCCATAGATACAAACTCTATAATGCTTGACCTTTGTCAGCTATTACCATCTAGATTTTGCAACTTGTAAGTATACGTTTTTCTAGAAGATCAGCATAAAGTTGTCCATGCTTCACATATTCCATGGAAACTCACTTGACACTGAGTCAGTACAGATAGGCTACAGTCACTGAAACTTTAAATAAGCCTTATTTTAAAATGTGACTTCTTTCTTTTTTGATGGAAAGCAGGTTTTTTTTTTATATGATTGATTGTTGGGAAGTAAGATACAAATGTCAAAAACTATTACTCTGCTTCATCACTCTGTCTCCAGTGTTCATCGGGACACTTCCAGGAAACAGATAAACAATATATGAATGCAACAGCACATTTTGTTCACCATAGGTTTTTCAGCAATTGATATGAAGGCACATAATGCTTTGTATAAGGGAAGTGTTTTCTGGATATCATGACTAAAAGCTATTTTTATAGCTATCCAAAGTGGTGTCTATCACCTTATCTGAACCTAAATATCATAAATTAACATTTTGGTTTGAAAAAGTACATTACGAATCACCTACCATTCAACTTCCTTGGCAACCCTGGGTTCTAGTATTATTAGAGATGTTTCAAATTCCTAACAATCTTAAATTGTACCTAGTATTTGCATGATTGATCATATCCCATCATTACAGAGAAGTATAATGCAATTTCTGATGAAATAAATTTATAGAGAGTGTTCTGTATGGAACTTGGTAGGTTCCAAGTACTTCATTCTGATTGGCCGAAAAGCCTATTTATGGATTGGTTCGCTAGGAACCAATCCGGAAAGCCGCCAAATGGTGGGAAGAGTTCAATAACTGTCATTGGCCACAAGCCAGCAGGCTAGCTGCTATATAAAGGGCTGCCGCGGCTTGGGCCATGTTCCGTTTCTTTACCTAGNGCCATGTTCCGTTTCTTTACCTAGTGGTTTGAAATAAAGAGTTGTTGTTTGGAACCCGGTCTCCCATGCTTCTTTCCAGACAGAACAGAGAGAGTGTTGAATCACCATTATAATCACAACATGGAAGAGTACACATGCATCCTGAAATAAGTATAAACTGTACAGACAATTACATGCATATACTTTTTATCAGACTAAATAAATGTTACTAAAGGCCCTGTCACACTGCCCAACGGATGCAAAATGTTTGTAAAAAGGACACAGCGGACGAGCAAAATGTTCCATCCGTGTTATTCCGCTCTCAAAGGGGCGAAAATTTGCATAACCAGAGCGGATAACACGGAAAGGAACGGACGGTGGGGAGGACGCAGAGTGGATGGAAAATGGATTGCAGGAGCAGAAGCTACGGTGGGATGGAGCAGATGGGAGCAGAATGGCAATCCGCCAGGCTTCCGGGACCGTCAGCAAAATGACACGGAACGGAAAGAGCAGATGCAGAGTGGCGCCGAGCAGATGAAGCGGATGCACACGCGATGCCACAGCGGATGAAGCGGATGCAGAGCGGAAGCTAGCGCGATGTGTAGCAGAAGCCTAGTGGATGCCTTTGGGTTCAATGCGCATGCGGGAGGGATGTATTGCGTCAGCCCATGGATATAAGGGCAAGCAGCTCGTGAAGGCAGTCACCATTCAGAGGAAAAGACTGCATCCAGACACATCGAGTGCCTTGCCCAGCCTTGGCTGCCTGCCTTGCCTTGCTTGCCATCCTGCCAGCCTTGGTGGCTGCCTGCCCTGCCCGCCTTCCTGCCAGCCTTGGTGCCTGCCTTGCCTGCCAGATTCCTGCAGACTCCCTGCCAGCCAGCAAACCCACAACCATGGGAAGAAGAGGAAGCCTCAGCCTCTGCTGCACCCGCCCTGGCAAAGAGGGACAGGCCGCCACCCTCCCGTCCCCCTGGCCCTCAACTCTGCTTCTGCTTGGGGCTTCTGGTAAGCATGGGCTTGCTCTTCTGCAGCTGGGGCTCTGTCTGCTTTGCTTCTGGAGGAGCCGATGATGATGCTTTATGGCGGTGGTTGCTTCTGCTCGTGCTTACTCTGCTGATTGCTGCTTCTGGTGGTGGGTGCTTCTGCTGGTGCTTCCTCTGCTGATGCTGCTTCTGGCGGTGGCTGCCTTCTGCTGGTGCTTACTCTGTGATGCCTGCTTCTGCGGTGGTGCTTCTGCTGGTGCTTACTTCTGCTAAGCTGCTTCCTCATTCCTGCTCGTCCTGCTCGTGCTCCTGGACTTGCTCATCCTGCCTCGTACTGCTCGTGGCTTCCTGGTCTTGCTTCGTCTGCCGTGCGGACTGCCTCCTGCTTCGTCCTGTCGTCGTGCCGCTCGGTCCTGCTGGGGCTCCCTGTGGCTGTACTCTGCTGGCTGCTGATTCCTGTCCTGATGATGAGATGATGATGATGATGACCCTGCTGTGCTGGTGCTGCTGCTTGCTGATTGATGATGATTATTGATCGCCTGCTGGTGATGCTGCTGCTGCTGATGATGATCCTGCTGTTGCTGCTGCTGGTGGTGGTGTGGAGGAGCAGCCCCTACAATCTCGAAAGTCCCTCTGGATGAGGGCCCATATGGCCCTGTCAGAGGGAGGAAGAGGCAGACGCGTGATGGGTGAGAAGGCAATACTCCATTGAGGAGGAACACGAGGTGGTGCTGGAATGGCTGTGAGAGAATGACTATCTGTGGCGGAAGGACACCGGCTGTACAGGGACACCAAAAGGAAGCAGGCTGCTTGGAGAGAGAAGGCAGAGAGCCTGGGCTACACATCGGATATGCCTCCTTGGCTGGTGGAAGCACATGCACACCTGGTACGGGAAGCTGCACCTCGAAATCTGGCCAGGCCACGGTTAAGCTGACACACACGAGAGACCTATGTCATGGCCAGGTGCACCTTCCTGGAGGGTGAGATCCGCCACCGAGGAGCAGGCAGCAGCCCCTCTCATGACCTCTCTCTCCGGCAGCCTCTGAGAGCCAGTCCTCTTCCGGCTGAGAGTCAGCTCCTGTCTCCAGGCAGGTTTCTGTGGAGCGTCCCATGGCAGAGAACCACCGGCAGCTGTTTTAACCATGGTGGAGCGCGTGGAGGACTCCCTGGTGCAGTGGGAGAAAGGAGACGGCACGTCCACCCAGCCCTACCGCTGCATCCACCCCCACTCCACTCCACAGAAAGGCAGAGAGCCAGAAAGGAGGGGCAGAGCCAACTGTCTGCTGGAGATCAGGGACACCACCCGGAGCAGCATAGATCTACTCTCTCAGCTGGTCCAACATAGACTCCTCATCCTCCAACCAAAAGCCCTTCCTCACCTATGTGAAGCAGACCCTCACGGACAAGGCAGACCCCAGTACCAGCTGGTGAAAGGACCAGATCACGAGCTGCTTCACAACCCTCCAGACCCAGAGGAACCTGCTCTACCAGTCCAGGTCTGCTCCTCCACCCAGGTGATGTCCTTCCCATTCCAAGGCTTTCCACAGGCCCTCACCTACCAGGGCTACGGCTACCACGAGGTCCAGCAGCACGGCAGCAGCCCTTCCCAGTCCAGGCACAGAGTCATCAGATGACACTGTGTGCCACCGGTTCACTGATGCCAATGATGCCACCACAACACTGATGCCACCACGACACTGATGCCACCACACCAGTCCTCACCATCTGCAGACCAGACAGCCCCACTACACTGTTCCTTCCTCCACTCCACAGCCAAGCCGGCCTCAGTACATCTGTCCTCGGTACTGGGGCTGACACCCCATGGCATGGAGGAAAGAGCTCTCAACATCACAGGGCTGAGCCAGCTGTCCGAGAGCTTCCTCAACACACCGTCACCTTTTGTCCTCTCAGGGCCAGGCACCCCAGCGGGGCTTCAGACCAGCACTCCAGCACCAGCCACCTCCAAGCAGATGGACCCTTCACCCCTGAGACTGGGCACACCTCTGAGTGACCAAGAAGAGTGCCAGAGACTGGTGTGGCTACCTGTAAACTTTATTTGGACACTTGACTTGGGTCATTTTTCTTTTACAGCTTGTTATTAATAAAGATTATCTTTGCTTCACACACTTGCTTCATCTATTTTTGTAAATAAAGTCTTGGTGGAAACTTTTAGAAATGGTTTAAGCCTTTGCATGCTTGTGGGATGGGTAAGGATAGCAGTGGGGTGGGCAGGGATACCTTTGGGATGGGTAATAGCTGTGGGATGGGCAGAGATACCTTTGGGATGGGTAAGGATAGCAGTGGGGTGGGCAGGGATACCTTTCGGGTGGGTAACAGCTGTGGGATGGGCAGGGATACCTTTGGGATGGGTTAAGATAGCTGTGGGATGGGTTGAGATAGCTGTGGGGATAGATAAACCTCCAGTGCAAGCATAGTGGGACTGTATGGTCAACCCTCCAGGTGCCACAGCTATGGCCCTTCATTATCAATACTAATGTAAGCATTGATCCACACATTTGAACATAAACACAACTCTTTATTAAATGCCCTGTTCATTGTAGGCCCACCCAACATACATGGCACAATCTCATCAGTGTGATGAGACAGGCTGAAGGAAGCATCCATTAAGCATCTACCATCCTGTCTTGCCACTCCACTGCTCCAGCTGGGGAGTTGCACCAGTTTTTCAGGAGGTTGCGCTGCTTTTCCCTTCACATGAGGCTCTGTTGGGGCCTTGCACATCCTCAGTGTCTATCAGGTTTTGCCCTTGCCTCCATTCACCAGGCTCCATGTCCCCATTGCCTTGTTGGAGGTCCACGAGCCTGTTTCTGCAAGACTGGGTAGCGGGTGCGCATGAGATTGTGCAGGATGCAGCAAGCTTCCATGATCCTCCTCACAGTCTGTGGGCGATGCTGCATGTGGTGAGAAGTACCTGGAACCTGTTGGGCCAGGATGCCAAAAGGCGTTCTCCACCACCCGCCTTGCCCTGGACAGCCTGTAGTTGAAGATCCTCTCTTCACGGGTGAGGAGTCCTGGAAGTGTAGGGCTTCATGAGGTAGGTTGTGAGGGAGAAGGCGTCATCCCCACGATGAAGTAGGGCACATCTTGCGTGTCGTTGGGAGGGGTCTGGATCTGGGAAGCCCATGATGAGGTGTGTTCCAGCCCCTCCTTAAGGTCACCAGCATTGTATACCTGGGCATCTGAACATGGAGCCTGAAGCATCGATGTACATGAACTTGTAGTCAGCATCGACCATGGCAAAGAGGACGATGCTGAAGAAACCTTGTAGTTGAAATAAGTGGACCCCTGAGTTGGCTGGTGCTTTGCAGGCACGTGCTTGCCATCTGTGGCTCCAACGGTGTGTGGGAAGTTCCACCTCTGATACCACTGCTCTGCAACTTTCTTCCAGCCTTGTTCAGTGGTGGGGCACTGGAGGAGCCTCCTCCATGTATTCTTCGATGATGGCCTGCACCACTTCTCTGACCGCAATGCTGATGGTGCTGTGTGCACCCTCCAGCTGTACTGCATGCTCCTGTAGGTGGTCCCAGAGGCCGGTGGCGCAGAATGAGTGCCACCTTGAGCCCAGGGTCCAGGCTGGGCTGGAAGTTGGTGTTTGCATTGGTCAACCTGGGTGTCAGCCGCTGCACAACTTCGTCAAACATGGATGGAGGCATTCTCATGAAGTTCTGGAATGCACGGGGGTCTTCGTTCCTGAGCTCTACCATCAACTTGTTGTACAGTCATACTCTACTCTTCTCCCAATCCATCTTCGGACCCAGACGCTTCTTGCGCACTCCCTTTTCTTCCCATAGTAGAGTTCACAGAGCCTGTAGATGGCTTTGCACTGTTGCAGAACGATGGTGGCTACCAAAAGGAGTTTGTTACGGTCCAAGGTGGACATGACTGGATCCTGTGGAAGAGGAAGAGGCAGATGAAGGCTGCAGAGGTCTGCACAGCTGGGCTGCTGGGCTGAAAGTGAGGTCCAGGTGAGTTTGCTCCCCCTTTTTATAGGCAATATAGGTTTTCCACTATGTGTCCCTTTGCATCCTCTAGGCACCCTCTAGACATCTTAATATCGAGATAGGTCCCTCTTGCAAACTTTTTTTTCCGTTTTAAATGCTTTCTCTGTGAGCTGCATCCGCTTTCATCCTTTCTCCGTCCGTGCTACTAACGCTGCGGGTCCGTTCCGCTTCCTCCTGCGTCCGTTTACCGCTGGAGTGGATTTGAGTTGTGCGGATGCACAGCGGATGCCTAACGGATATAGCGGATGCGTAACGGATGCAGAACGGATGTCCCCCATATGCCTAGCAGATGCAGAACAGACACAATGGATACATTTCCCGCTCAAAAGTTTTGAGCAGCTCAAAACCCTCTGAGCAGATGAAATGTCAATAGACGGATGCTGGACGGATAGAGAGGAAGCAAAACGGAGGCAGTGATTACAGAACGGAAGCATCGCGTTAACCAACGGATGGCAAGTGTTTTTCTCCGTTTTACATCCTCTTTCCGTCCGTTGGTGCAGTGTGACAGGGGCTTAAAATCTAATAAAATAAAATAAATATTATGCCAAGATGTAGGGAAAAAGATATCTCAGATTTGTTAGGTAGGAAGTAAAGTTGGGACACAGTGATGTAATCAACTAAAAAACCTTAGAAGTAGAAAAGTTAGCTAAGTTAATGATTAGTTTATTCAATTAGTTCAGGAGGAATTCCATGTGTCAATAAGAAACTTTTTGAGAAATGAGAAGGACCTAAAACCCAACCTTCTGTCTGTATCTGGCATTGTACAATCAGCTGTATAATATCACATTTAAATCTTCAAGATATGTGCTAGTTCAGATTTGTACACAGTGCTGGAGAATTTTTTGCAATTTTTAAAAATTAATAAGTAATTATTCAGATTTATATCTTATCTTTCGTCTAAAAGCTGATGATGGAATGCGTAGCACTTGATTTTTCCTCAACAACAATTCTGTGTATTAGGTTAGGCTGATAAAGAGGAAACTTCTAAACCATTGTTTTTATTTCTTCCTTGAATTTTTTCCACAAGTGCAAGCTTTTTAAAAAACAAAACATCCAAATGTTGATCCATTGGTTGTTACCAATGAACCAACCAGTTTTTCATTTGAACTTGACATTATGGGATGAGACAGAGTGACTGGTTCAAGTCACCCAGTTGGTTTACATGCCTACAGCAGAACTACAACATAATCTCCTGGTTTCTAGCTTGGTGCCTTAACAACCAGACCAAACTGGTTCCCAGTATCTTAACCACCATGATATATAATATGTTGCAATTTTATGAAACATAGTTTGCCAGATTGTGCAACTCATTATTTCATTTAATTCTGGTTTCTACCTATTTTGAAATGAATATGGTGTGTACATGAATGTATATGTTTGGTACACAATAGAGGTATCAACATAGGTAATTAAAAATGTAATTAAAAATTTTACATGGATTAAATTTAATTTTGTTTTGATTGTGAATGAAATAAACTCTTCTGGTTTATTTCATTTTTTCTCCATTTTTGTTATGAAAACATTAATGGAAATACAATAAATATTTGGTTATATTCACCAAATTTCTCTAAACATATATGCAGATCAGTCTATTTAAATTGCAACCATAAGATGGCAGCCTCTTCATATTTTAACAATATAATTTTGATCTGAAGGTTTTTTAATTTGAGTTTGAACTCAGTTATTGTTTATTTTATCCCATAAGTGAGTCAAAAATGTTTCTTCAATTATTGCAAGATTTTGAAATGAAAAACCAATTAAATGCCTATTCAAAAATATAACAGTATTGCATTTATCCCCCGTGAACCTAATACAGGACTGTAATGTAATGTTTTAGTCGCGATGGGGAAAGAGTTATCCTACATACTCATCCAAGATGCCTAACTTACATCAGTTCTACCTAGTGCAAGTCTCAGCAATTATTAGATATGAACTAAGAAATTTAAGTTCATCAACATTTAAATTATAAGAAACATCTTACAAATTTAGCATTCAAGGCTGGTATTTCAAATGTGTAATTTTGCAGACACTGTAATGTTTGACATGGATAACTCAGTTAAATCACCAGGAAATAAGCTTGCCTTCAAGGATTTATGAGGTAGCTCTTGTTGGAGATGTTGAGCCATTAAAACGTTTGAGTTAGAGCAAATAAAAAACACCACTAATAAATCCAGTACAATTACTTTGTACAAGTTACATCATATTCTTCTTTCTATTATCTATCCTAATCATCAAAACCATAAATAACAAGTTTGACCATTTCTTGTCATATTTATATGAAATGTCCTTAGAAGTTTCCTGAAATGAATAAATGTAGATGATATCTTTTCTCTAATTAAAGAAGTCAAAGATTTAATAGACATTAAAAAAAGACTTATGGTAGGAAGCAGAGCAAGTCAGAATTTGCAATATAATTGTGTACCAATGATGAACATGTAATTGTTAAAATATATAAACTTTTGTTGAAATTTGAAATGGAAGAACAGATCAGATTTATTGTATGATAAAGTGGATTTTGCAATAGAAGTTTAATAAATTGATATAAAATATAATATAGACATATATATATAAAACCATTGAATGAAAGTATAATATAAAATTTAAAACAAAATTTCGAATATCTCATATAAAATGATGGAATAAATAGTTTAGTCATGGATGATTAATAACTGATAAATATATAAGCATATGTTAGTTTGACAGTGTGAAAACTGATATAAACTGTGAGTAATGACTACAAAAGGATAGCACAAAAGATTTGTAACCAACTGATATGCTATATGTATATAAAATGGAAGGTGGATTTATTTTTTTATGTTTTGTTTGTATATGTTTTCTTAAAAACTAAAAACTTTTTCAAAAAATAAAAATAAATAAATATTGAGCTGTGGATTGAAAATTGATGGTGGAGCCATCAACAGTTCAGAATTACTGCTTCCCAGGAAGTAGATTTCCTCTCCCATTTGGGAAGGTATGTTGTGGTTATCTGGAACAAATATTCAGTAATTCTGAACTGTTGATGGCTCCACCATCAAAACTTAAAACTGTTAAATTAAGATTATTTGAAATTTTTGATGTTCAGAAATATTTGCTGGTATTTCAGAGACATATTCTGTAAGAGAGAAGAGTTGAGCTCATAGATCAGGGATGTCGGGCTCTTGAGTTCCATTTTTAGCTGTGATGGCCTCCTGCAACCCTTTGCCAGCACAAATGGAGCTTGGAAGGACACACATGGGCCTCGCAAGCTATTTTCTCCAGCAGATGCACCATGGAGCTATTTTCTCCAGCAGATGCACCAACTTTGCTATTTCCAGGGTGGCCCCATGGGCCAAATCTAAGCACCCCATGATCCAGACCTGGGCCCCCCAGCTTGAGTTTAACACCTTGTCATAGATCATATACATTTGTTAGCCTGTCATATGTTCCTGCGGTACTTATGGTACTGCAAGAACCATAAGGCTGATTTCAAATATCCAGCAGCATCAAATATTTCAATTCTGACATCAGCATTATGCCCAATGGCGGAAAAATGTTTAACTTGGCCTGTGTCAACGCAATATATTACAATGCACCAGCTTTGTTATGTTCCATTCAAGAAAACCTGCAAATTTCTTTGGATTGGCTAGTTTTACAGGGAGCCACAGCTCAGAAATCCCATTCCTTTCTTTTTAATGGACATTTGTCCTTTATCAACAAATCTAAAATCAATCTGACGACATAAATCAGATTCGTACATGAAACTCAAGGGAAAACTCCAGAAAAAAATGTATTATTTTCATGACTTTCATCCTGTATTGGCAGAAAACTTGAGCTCAGCAAAATAAATAATTATGAAATAAAATAAAGGAAAATCACTGAGAAAATTAATTAGTTTATTTCGGTTTAGGTTATTCGGAAAGTCACTTGAACTAAAAACCAAATATACATTGTTTTCTTCTAATTTCTGCATGGAACTTCCTTCAGTGCTAATAAGAATGTATTTGTTCAAATGCTGGAAAATCTATTTTAAATATTGGTGTGATTTCAAAACAAGACAATAAAATGACATATATAAAGTATTTAAGGAAATTGACTGTCTCTGGTTCCAAATATAAGTAATGTTTAAAATCCTTAATGGTCCTTCTAAGAATATTTTTTTGCAATGATATATAACTATTTAAAAATTAGCCCCAAACAATTGAGTGGTGGTTATTACAGATAATTATGTATAGGATTGTTGGTAAAAGGATAAGATTTTGATGTCCTTCCACAAACAACAAGCCAGAATAACAGTGTGGATGTTATCTTTCAAAAGCAACAGAAAAGAAGCTTGAATTAGTCAGGAGGACTTTATCATGACAACTGTTGGGAGACAAACTCTGCTAAATGTAGTATTTGAACAAAATTCCTGATTTGATTTGTTGACATTTTTCTCATTCAGAAAATAGAGAAAGCATAGAAGGATCAATTATCCTTGATACTAATAATTAGAAAGCACTCAGTAAACTAACAGAAAACAATGGATGTTTTAGGACAAATGATCATGAAATACCCATGTTGTTAAAATTTCAGGAAATGTTAAAGCTGAGTGATGTCAAATATCACTCTTTGTCTTCTTGTCAAGGAAGGAAATAAGTTATAGTAAAATACAGAAATTATAAGTAAGATTCCATAGCAGAAGATAGAGCTTAATGAAAAGGTATCCTAAGATGGATGAGACCAGGGGTGGGATACAACAGAGTTAACTACCAGTTCAGGATTTACAAGCTTCCCTACCCGCAGTGAGCTGTGCGCCTGTTAATCATCATTAGCATGCTGAGTGCCGAGAAGCAGCCTTTGAAACAGCCCTCATTTCTTGTTTTTTTAACTGCAGCTGTGCCTCATTTGGCAGCTGAAGTTGAAAAATCAGGAAATAAAGATCAGGTAAGAGGCTGGATGGAGGGGTGGGCAAAAACATCAGCAGACATAGAACCAGTTCTATGCCTGCTGCTCTTCAGAGCTACCAGTTCTACAGAGGTGGACAGAACTGGTAGAAACCTGTCCCCTGGATGAGACAAGGAGATACTAAAACAAGAGTTCTAATTAGGCAAAAAAAATGGAAGGCAAAAGAAGAAGCCAACATGGCTGCCAAATACCTTAAGTGAAAAATTGAATAAAAAGAGCATATTTAGGGGTGAAAACAGGCAGGTCAAGGAAGAGTATATACAGATAGCCCAAATTTGTAAAAGATGCTGTCAGAAAGGATAACAGTAAAAAGATAACAAAAACTAGGTGAAACTATTTTTTTCAGGCTCCTCTGAGAAGAGGATTTAAGTTTCAAAGCACAATTATCAGCTGAAGGAGTGACATTCCACAGGAAGCTTGATAAAAATTAGGATATTCAAAACTTGTCAAATCTTTGGGATTGAAATATTCTGGACTCTGGCAATTCTACTTCCCCTATGTACCATGCAAATCTCCTGCAGCTGTTTGGGATTTTTTAGATTTCTGGTCCTGAAAAAGACATCTTCATAAATTTCAGAGATTATATTAAGCTGGCTCACAGGGTTTTCAATCTTGCGACTTATATTACTTAACCTGACTATCCAGGGCTTTACTACTTGCTAAGAAACCATCATACTGAGGGTTTTCTTGAAGCATTCTTGATCTTGAAAAGAATTAATGCTATATAAAAGCATTAGCAGAATAAGAGCTTGTCTTGTTTATGTGCAATTCTTGGGGTTCACAGGTGTTGAAATAAAGGACAGACTTCCACTCAAGTTTTCATCTTGGTTTATTGTCATTTTTATATCACGTATTTTCTCCAAGCATCTCAAGTTAGGATGAATGGTTTTCTCTTACATGCTCCACCCCTTTAATAAATGTACTTTTATAACATTAGTATTGCTTGGGAAAATAGGCAAGGATATTCCTCTTCCCCACAGTTTTTAGATATCATTTCATATTCTTTTCCTCTCCTGTTTTTCTACTGATCTGCATGATGAAAGCCAAAGGTGCTATGTAAAAAAGATGTTCAGTGCTTTGAGTAAGAACCTATGTGTCCTATAGGTTTCATGATTATACCAACATTTTCCCAGACCATTTCCTGATACTGTAGAATTTGCTATCAGTTTGTGTGCCAATATGTGTGGGACAGTATCTGGCTTTTTTCCCTCAAATCTGAAACTACCATTCATTTGGATCTGAAGTATCTCTGACTGAAACACTGACTACTGTAAGTTCTGGAAACAGATGGCATGACTTTTTTTGAAGGTGGGCTATCCAAAAATATGGGTGCAATCATCCATGGAATCCAGCACATGTTTATCCATTTGTCAATCCTTTCTTTCCTCCATCCTTCTAAACGGCTACAAATCTCAGATTATGTTCTTAGCTTTTAGAATCGTTCTCCCTGAATGAAGTATTCATTAACAGCTTCAGTTGGTAAATGAGGAAATCACTCCTTCCTTCCTGTCCAGTTTTCATTAGAACCACTGGGCAAGAGTCCAACTCTCAGCAGGTGAGACTGAATGAAATCAAGCTGTATAAACAAGGCAACAAACCATGTCCGCTGTTCCAAATGCAGAAAAGCCCAATTAAATTGATTATGTGAACGGCAAGTATTGCCACTGGTCATGTTACACTGATTGAATTTTTTTCTTTTCAATGTGGTTTTCCTTTCCAAAGGAAAATGCAAGAACTTCTTTTCTCTAAATAGATAGTGTTTTTCATTATCATCCAGTAGGACAGGAAACTATGCATAATCAGAGTAGCAGTCACCTTCTGTGAAATAACATGAGAACAATAACAAATGTGTGAGAAAAGCAAAACATTATTTTTAAAGTGGGCGTTCTGTCTTTAATTTTGAATTTGGATATCAATTAACAAGTTAGCACCAAACAAAAGCAAAGCACCTAAGTAAAATATAATCCAAGATATTCAAGACAAAGATTATGATGTTTTTATGACTTAGTTTCTGAAACACTTTAGATTGTACACCCTTATTTATTAACCCTTGAGACTCAACAAAACTGTACTGTTTCAGAAATTCTTTGTTCTCACAAAAAACAGTAAATATTGAGATAATTTATTTAAAGTTTAAAACCTTAAATCAATCAATCGTTTATTGTCAATGCACATGTATTCAATGAAATTGAAATGAGCCTCCTTGGTACTGGCCCTGCAAAATCTATCACATTAAACCTAATTGTGGTGTTTATGTTGTGTTCAGAAGTCTGACCATGGATTAAAGCTATTTTTCAGCCTATTTGTTTGGCTGGCTATGCCTCTATATCTCCTGCCCAATGGTAGGAGAGTAAAGAAGTGCGGACCAGGGTGTGAATCATCCCTGAGGATTTTCCTTACTCTGTTGAGGCATCAGATCCTAGCAATTTCATCCAGTGGTGTCAGGGGATAGCCCATAATTTTTTGTGCTGTGCTCATCACCCTCTGTAATGCCTTTTTGTCTGTAGCTGTCAAGCCAGCATACTATACCGTAATACAATATGTAAGGATGCTTTCTATCATAGATAATAAAAGGAAGTCATCAGTCATTGCCAGATATTTCCGCAAGACCCTAAAGAAATGAAGTCTCTGTTGAGCCTTCCTGACCACCTGGATTGTGTTATTTTTCCAGCTGAGATCTTGGCTAAGGTGGACTCCCAGAAATTTGAAAGAGATTTGAAATTTGAAAAAACCCTTTCCACACAGCCCCTCCCCCCTTGATGTAGAGTGGGGCAGGTTCCTCTCTCAGCTTCTGGAAGTCTAACACCATCTCCTTTGTCTTGCTGGTGTTTAGATGCAAATTGTTTTCTGAGCATCATGTAGATAACTTCTGGACTTCTTCCCTATATGCTAATTCATTTCCTCCTATAATAAGACCAGTACAGTGGTATCACCTGAAAACTTTATTATCACGTTAGATGAATCAGAAAATATGCAATCATGTGTGTACAACAAGTACAGGTAGGAACTGAGCACACAGCCCTGAGGAGAGCCAGTGCTGAGCTCCTTTAGGGAGGAGGGTGTGAAAGACCCAGCTCTCACTGTTTGTGGCTGGTCCATCAGAAAGTCTTTAATCCAATCATAGGTGAGAGGAGGGAAATTCAGGTCAGTCAATTTTTCAACGAGGATGTCCAGCAAAATGGTGTTAAAAGCTGAGCTGTAATCTATGAAAAGCATTCTGACATAGTTCCCAGGTTTTCCTAGATGACTCACAACAGAATGTAGGTCAGTAGCAATGGCATTGCCTGTTGACCTATTTTGTCTGTAGGCCAACTGATATTGGTCGAAGTTCGATGGAAGACACGACCTGAGGTGTTGAAGTACCAGTCCCTTGAAGCACTTCATCACTACAGACATTAGTACAATGGGTTTATAGTAATTTAGGCTGTTTATTGCTGTTTTCTTCAGGACTGGAATGATAGTGGCTGCTTTCAGACATGATGGAACACTGACCGTTTGCAGGGAGATGTTAAAAATTCTTGTTAGGATCTCTGATAGTTGGTCAGCACAGGTTTTAACCACTATCCCCAGCACCCCATCAGGACCTGCATTTTTAATGGAATTCATGGCCTTCAATACAGCTTCCACTTGGTGTTCATGCAAGATGAGTGGATGGGAGCTGGAGGGCAAGCAGACTGGGGCTACATGGCCAGGTCTCTTGACCTTGTAGTGGGCAAAGAAGGTGTTCAATTCCTCTGCAAATGAGGAATCAGAGTTACTGTCTTCATTGTTTTGCCCTTATAGCTGGTTAGATGCTGCAGTCCCTGCCACACCTACCTTGGATTGTTGTCTGCTAGATGGTTCTCCTTTTGTTTATATTGTATTTATCTATTATTGTATTTATTTAAAGGCCCCATCAGCATAAAATATTTCTTTATTCTCTATTGGTTTGAAAAGAAGGAAAAATTTCTTTGTTTTCCCAGTGCCAGCAATTTTAGAGAGTCAGATTAATTTGTGTACCTCATTAGAATTAAAAAATAAAAATTAAGTTATGTATCAGTTTCAACTAAGAAAAGAATCCTCCTTTCTTTTGTTTGAATAAAGTATTTCCATCTACTTGAAAATAGTGGTACTATTGGCAACTCACCAAGAGAATAATGGCACACTGTTAAAAGAGCCATTATTTTATTTTAATTGTAATTAAGTCAGGAAATAACAAGTATTTCTCTGTTTTCCCATAAAATGTTTTTTTATATTTATTTAAAAAGTATTTTCCATATTATGTTTTGAAACAATTAAATTGACTTCTGTCTTAGTTTTACACAGAAAGCTATGGAGATTCTGTGGTCATATTTTATAATGTTTGCATTTTTCCATTCTGTACCTTGCAATCTTACCACTGTAATCCAGCCACTCTCTGGCCCATCTGGGATCCTCAGCCTATTAAGACTACACAATATTCAGTAATTAGCTTTATGTTCTTGCAATTCTAAAGTTTAAACAAACTATAAAACAAGCCCTAACTTGTTAAACAGAGCCATAACTCATGTTTTGACTTTTATTATTTTTTTCAATAGCATCCAGCATAGTAGCTTCATAAAATGTTAAATTATATTCCTTCTTAAGGAACGATCACAAAACAACCTTGGGTGTATCACAAGTTTCAAATTTTAATCAAACACAAACTTTATAAAGAAAATTGATCACTAAAATAATCAGTACTGACAATGCTTAGCTTAAATATTTTTTAAGAAAATCTCTTTCCTTGATTTCTAGTGCATCTCATCAAAAAAGATAACAATTATGCAGCCAATACAGATTTACTGCAATGACTTTTAAATGTTTTCTATAAGTATCATAAATATTGCTATCAACACAGTTTGTGTGCCAAGCATCTTCTTGTGTTTATTTTGTTTCCAGCTAACAATGGAATTATGAGAAAATGGCTGTCAGCTACAGACGATAACAAAGATTCATCCTCTTTGGATTACAGAGCCAAAACTGCTGACAACAAAAATAAGAACTGAATGAAGATAGCCAACAATCTGTAAAACAAGTCCTAGCTTGTGCATATTTGAAGGCTTAAATATTTTTGATTGAAGAAAGAGGAGGATCACTTTATGACCATAAGTGTGGATGACCCGGGCATGGCACAAAAACAACAAAGTAAAAAAAATGGGTAAAATCTCTTTAATACCTCCAACTTGGCCCCCAATGTCCAATTATCCTCAGCTGGAGATCAAACTCTTCCAAAAACAGTCTACAAAGGAAAGAAATGCAGTCCGATCCCAAAGTACAGATAAATTAGAAATAAAAAAACCAACACAAACCACGATAAAATAAAACACAACAAGCCAGGATAAAAAATTGCAGATTTCCAAAAGATCACAAAGCACACACAGTTGGGAGGATGCCAAAATCCAGATAAGCCTTGACAAAAATAATGCATGCTTGGTTTTCAGCAAGGTGCTGTGTGCAAACGCCCTTCTTATATCCTGTTCTCCCAGCTGCAACTAATGAAACGATCGAGGCCTTTTTCTGTCCTATAAGCCACATTGCTCCCTTCTCCATTCCTCCCTGCATGCCCTAGGATGAAGAAGAAGTGGCCCTGGGTCTTCCTCTTAATGCCCAGCCTTTCCACCGTTTCTTCCACAGCTGCTGGACCACACTCCCATTCCCTGTCAGCTCCTCAATCTCCCCCTCAGAATCACACTCCAACAAGGCCATGACAATAAGTGCACCCAAAATTTATGTTGCTAAGCAAGATAGTTGTTCAGTGAGTTTTGCCCCATTTTATGATTTTTTTTTTGTTAAGCAAATCACTGCAGTTGTTACAAGAATTGGGTCACTAGCTTTGCCCACTGGCTTTGCTTGTCAGAAGTCAATGTTAGAAATGTTGATCACATGAACCTGGGACAGTGCAACTGCAATAAATACATGCCAGTTGACAAATACCCAAATTTTGATCATATGATCATGAGGATGCTGCAATAGTCATCAATGTAAAAAAACCATCATAAATCACTTTCTTCAGTGCAGCTGTAACTTCAAACAGTCGCTAAACAAATGATTTTAAATCAAGGGCTGCCTTTATAGATCCATGTAGTTGGTTAGTGAAAACATACAAAGAAATGGTGAGAAATGGATTCCAGATTTTTTTCTTTATCTTTTATCTGCTTGCTGTTCTGTATCCAGCTCTCCAACAATTCATTTCCACCTTTCTGCCATCATGTCCACATTATATTGGTTTAGTTTGGTTTCTTACACATAAACTCCCACAATTTGCTTGAAGTTTTTGTGCAGAAAGAAGAATGAAGTTGGGTGATAACACAGCATAAATCTCTATATTACAGATTATAGAGAAGATATGTGGCACAAAATTGCTGGGTTTGGCAGCAATGCAATAATTGATGAAATTATACCATTCAGTCTTCAGTGTATCAGATGAGTCAATCCAATTGAAATAAGACTTTTGGTTCTTACTATTCACAAATCGCCACCGGTTCGATTCATATTGGTGATGTTCCATGGAATAAAATAATTTTTCTAAGTGGATTTTAATGATGCTTGGGATTTCAAAGATATTATTATTGAAAACATGGCAAAAGATGACAAATCTTTTGACAAATTATTCCTCTTTTGCAATCGTCCATCTGGAAAAAAACATTGAGCTGCATGACTATTTTAGTCACCATGGGAATAAGGATAATATATCAGAATTAATCAGAAGTTGGAGTTTACACAAATCATCATTCTTGCTCTGCTTTATCTCCCTCCAAAGAAACTGTAATAGAAGAAATAGGAACAAAAACTATTTTCATTCCCATGTTCCAATTTCTACACAGATTGGTGCATGTCTGAGAAAATAGAAGACCATAGATCAAGAAATCGATAATTTTTCAAGCATATAAATTTAATTACCTTCATAATATTTTCATTTAAGAAATGATAACAGGAAATGTTATTGAGGACCCAATGGGGGAGTACCACACTGAAGGCTACTAGTTTGATAGCAAACCCCACCTCCTTCCTCATTAGTGGAGAATGAAAGCATTTATACTTCTTACAGACAGATGGTCATTTGCATTATTTTAGAGTTGTTGAAGCCACTTGGAGGTTTATCTGTGTCCCCAGAGTCGTGTGCAAATGAGTATGGAGTCTTCTTGGAATTTCTGAACACCCAGACACAAACTGAACACCATGGTATATGCAGTACAATGCAGTGAGTCATGCTCATCTGCATTTAAAAGACAAAGCCCACTCTTTTGAAAACAGCAAAGGCCACATTTTGGGCAGAGAGGACTGCTGGTTTGAAAGAGGATCAAAGAGACTATCTATGTCAAAACTGAATGCCTCTCTCAACAGAGGGGAAGGGATACGACATCTATCTCCAATCTCCAATACGATCATTTCAACAATTCCAAGAAGGCTCCACACCCATTTGCACTACTCAGGTGAGCCTGATGACACAGATAAACCTCGAGGTGGCCTCAACAATTTTCTAAAAGAATGCAAATGACAAGCTGTCTGTAAGGAGTATAAATTATTCCATTCCGCACCATCCAGTCAGAGCTGAAGAAGCTTCTTGGATGAGAAGCGAAACGTCTTCAAAGAAAAACAAGAAAGTCCAGCTGCCTCTTGAAAAAGCACCTTTGGGTTTAACTGTATGTGCTGCAATAGAGTTTCTAGGGCTGAAGAGATATGAAACCAAAAATACTGCAATCAATAGTAGTTTGTAACCAAATATTTCTGCATTATTTTTACTGATTTCGAAAAGGCTAAATTTTGAAGAGTTTTGTGGAGCAGTTAAGCATCTCAATAAGCTATACATTTTAGTTCCCCATTCTGCAAAACATTTTTCTCTCAGCAAGTATCCCATTTGCTTACAAAAATTGAAGTCTTTCTATGTATATAACATCCATCGATCATCTACAGCAGTGGTCCCCAACCTTTTTTGTACCAGGAACCAGTTTCACGCAGAAACACTTTTTCGCGGACCGGCAAAATCAATTCTTTCCCAATAGTAAAGGGCTTCTTAAGGCTAGGTCACATCGGCCGACGGATGCAAAACATATGTAAAAAGGACACAGGGGACGAGAAAATGTTCCATCCGTTGTTATCCGCTCTCAAAAGTGCCCCAAATTTGCATAGTGAATGCTTGTGCATCCACTAGGCATCCGCTATGCATCCGCTAGGCGTCTGTGATGCATCCACGTCATCCGCAGGCATCCGCTCTGCATCTGCTCCTTCCGCTGCGCGTCCGCCTTCGCTGTGCTCCCCTGGAAGCCCTGCAGATGTGTCATCTGCTTCCATCCGCTTCCATCCGCTAGGCTTCCATTGAGCATCGCGCTTAACATCTTCGCTACGTCCTCTCCCCATCTGTTCCTTTCCATTGTTGTCCGCTCTGTGTT